>CAEFZX010017301.1:0-34402 GCA_903066825.1 Alfaro cultratus
CAGGAGGCATCCTGACCAGATGCCCGAGCCACCTCAACTGGCTCCTCTCGACGTGAAGGAGCAGCGGCTCTACTCTGAGTCCCTCCCGGATGACCGAGCTTCTCACCCTATCTCTAAGGGAGAGCCCAGACACCCTACGGAGAAAACCCATTTCGGCCGCTTGTATCCGCGATCTCGTTCTTTTGGTCATGACCCAAAGCTGATGACCATAGATGAGGGTGGGAACATAGATCGGCCGGTAAATCGAGAGCTTCGCTTTTTGATTCAGCTCTCTCTTCACCACGACAGACCAGTACAGCGCCCGCTTCACGGCAGACACTGCGCCAATCCGCCTGTCGATCTCCCACTCCCTTCTTCCCTCATTCATGAACAAGATCCCGAGATACTTGAACTCCTCCAATTGTTTCATAAAGTATAATTTTTCATGACGCTCTGTCTATCCTCCATCCTTTTATATCAGCATTAATAATAAAAAAACCAAATATAAATACACAAAATGTGTTGGAAGACAATGTTTGGTTGCTGACTGAGGACATGAGGAAGTTGAAGAAGGACTGATTGTCATTGAAAACAAAACAGAAAACTGTAAGGAGATCCCCACACAAGACCAGGTTTATTTATTTATTTTAATCTTTTGTTACTATTGTTTTAGCAACAGCTGTCAATTAAAGTGAAAGTTACAACTTTGGCATTATTATGAGTCGTTTTACTTAGAAATCATCCAGAAATGGCGCTCTACCTTTTCTAAGCTGCAGTGCAGGCTACCTACCACATGATGGCGCCATAGCGTGGCGTTACAAATGCTTGTTTGTCAACGTCCACCAGTTGTCGCTAAAACTACCCAAACGCCATTCCTTTCTTTGCCGAAATCAATCCCACAATCCCACACACCGGTGGTGTATTCATTTGAATGGTTAAACATTGAGGCGTTAACGTCGAGGTGGAGTTTTCGGTCCGAGTTTAACCAGTTTCTCACGTTTATCTGGGGATTTACACACCTGAGGAGCCCTAACTACACTCTACAAAATGAATTGGTTGGTATTCAATCCCCCGATGTAGATGGTGAAAACAGTAGCTTGTCGGAATTCCCATTTGTTTTTATGTGAAGCCATATGTTCCCTGAAGGTGGCGAGGCTAACCTGTTAGCCAGCTAGCTCGCAGCAGCGGCCCAGGTCGTTACTTTTAACATCTCCGTGTTTTCTTCGCAGTTGAGCTAAATGCTAAAAGTTAAAGCCACTTGTGACGTCAGTTCGGGTAGTATTAAATTGCCGTTTCGTCAGTTAATGTTCACTTCCTTACATGGCCTGTTTTCATGTTTATGAAAGCTAGAAGTGTATTGTTAACTTTAATTTCGACTTTTGTTGCAGCTTAACGAGTCTAAATCGGGAAACGCCTATTTAATTAAAACGTTTACACTTAGATTTACCTTTTTAAACATTCTTAGTTGATGTTGTGTTAAAAGATAGCCTTAATGTTAGTTGCCAGCTCCGGATATATGAGTTATACTGTCAATGATTATGTTTGTTCAACAGTGTCCCTTATTATGGCAGCTGGCAACCATTGTAAGCAACGGGAAGTCTTTAAGGTCATCTGCAATAAATCTAATGGCTTTCTGCGGTCCTGCCTGTATGTTTCTACTGAAAAGAACATGAAGCAGGTATGAATACCAAGAAGTCTGGTTTAATGCATGAAATACAGTAAATTTGTGTGTTAAATCCTGGTGAACGTGAAGTGTAGATCAGTGGTTTCTAGTAGTGGTAGTGCCCTCATCCCCTATCCTTTTGTTTTAGGTGGATTTTATTAATAAGGAAGAATTAGATAAGGACAGGTGAGTCTCTGATTTCACATCCGTGGGGTTTATCCAAATATAATCATTCTCTCACCGTCCCACAGATTAGTCCCTCTTCGCCCTGGAATATTGCAGGTAGATCTCAAGAAATTAGAATATCATCAAACTTTTTAAGTGATTGAAATTGAAAATGTAGCATTAATATGTTTCATAATCTTTAAATGTAGCATTGGATTATTTCTATTATTAATTTCACCTTATCAAAACACAACATTCAGCTTTTAAAAGAATTTGTGTACATTTTTGATTTGCCGTATCCAAGCATGTTCATTCAAATTATGTGGAAATTGGTAGAAAAAGATTGAGAAGCAACAGGGACTGCTGGAAATATGAGAATATTTTTGAAGCAAAGTCCATTCAAATCGGTAGATTTATAAGACATGGATTGTGGCTGACTGGAGTTCATTGTAAACATAAACTCTAGATAAAAGTCCACTCAGTTACTGGAAAATAATTATATGTATTTTGATCCAAACAACACAGTTTTGTGAAAAAGTTACAACTGAAGTTTTGGAAAAGAAATAACTTTATTGTAATCTTTTAATGAGTTTACAAGAGTATCTTACAGCTTTAAAAACATTTTTTGTGACGATCTCAACACACATCAACACATATATTACTGACATAGTACTGAATACAGTAGTAGGGTTTCCCTACTGTATTATAAGCCTGGTGGGCCACCAGGCTTAGCATTGTTAATTTATCTTAGGTTTTTTTTTAATTATTGCCTTTTTTAAGACTTTATAGTTGGTGTTTAGGTATTAATCTTCCAGTCTTCCAAAAATGCATAACTATTAAGTAATATTTTCAAATTTCCAGTCAACTTTAAATATTTTTTAACTCAAAAACATGGCGGCCAGCTGGACAGCTGCCCTGAGCACTGGACTTAGCAAGTTTTCAGGGGGAAACCCTGTATAGTTATACATTTGAAAAGGCTGACATTTCTGTATATATATTTAAAAAACTTTTTTTTCTTTTTCCGCAACCTTTAGTTAAATAAAACCCATTTAGAACCACAAATTTTATGGGCTTTTAAATTTTGATAACCAATTTCCTTTAGTAGATATTTGTCATTTTTAAACAGTCCCCATTTTATTTCTGTTTCGAGACTCCAACATAAGGACAAACATTAAACTTTTGCCAAAAACTGATGGGTAAAAATTTCTTCTTTGGAAATGATGAAAAATACCTCATAATTTTGAACTCTCAAGAAAAATAAATCCCCTTAAAAATATGTGAACAAACATGGAAAAATTCCCAGAACAAACAGCTAAAACTTAATATTTAAATTTTTATTTAAAAAGATTCAAATATTAAGTTTGGCCATTTTTAGTCAAAGTTATTAAGAAGGTCTGAAGAGCAGCAGATTGAAGATTCCTGGTGTTGGGTGGACTAATAAAGCTGAATTTTGTGTTTTCATTAGTTGTTGGTCATAATCTAAAATTAATATAGTTAGTTTTTAGTGATATTCTAATTGATTGAGATGCACCTGTAAGTCATCTTCCTATTCCATCAACACAGAATATTTGTGGCTTTGAATCTCACTTCCTGACTGGTCGACCGCTGCTTTGGCCCATCTTAGTGTTTCTCCCCTCAGATTCCAGGTGCATCACAGAGTGCAGAGTCCAGGCAAACCACAGCGCCCGTTGCCTTACAAGAGGAGGAGTTGTTTATCGGTGGAGGTTGGCTCAAAGCTGCACCGAAGGTCATCAAATGTAGGCCGTCTCCGTGGCCCCGGCATGGCCAACAAGGAAAATGAGGTGACATACTCCGATGACGTGCGGGGCGTTCACTCTGGGCCGCCGCTGAACCCTGCTGAGGCTTCCAAGATGGCAGGGTCCAGCTCCAAGTACGCGGACTTCACCGAGGTGAGAAACAGACTTTTAAAAGAACGTTCACAGTCTTGGTTTTTCTCTTACATGCAAGTATTTTTTTATTTTTCACAAGTTATCAAAGGACCATGAAGCCATGACCCACATTCTCTTTGGAAGAGATCTCCGACTTAAAGTAGCTCTGACACTATGGCGAAGAAATGCCAGCGAGCTGGTATCCTACCTTATAAGGTAAAATTATATCTTATTATTTGGTGCTTTGGACTTTTTCTCAAACGATGTGACTCATTTTTAGTTGTTTTTGCTCCTCAGAATACAAGACACGGGAGTGCTGCTTGACTGCTTACCTGTCTTAACTAACAAGTGAGTTACATTTCGTTTTTATAGCCCAGCTGCTAAAATTTTTTATTTTTATTTATTTATTTTTTTTCACAACTGGTGGTTTTAAAACGTAATATGTCAGTGATAGGATTATACAGTTGTAGCCATAAGTTTACAAATAAAGACGCATACACAATTTTTTTCTCACTCTCTGAAGCTAAATTAGGCCAAATTTTTCTGGTTTTGTCAGTCAGAAGGACTAAAATTATTTCTATTTGGTAAATGTTAGAAAACTGGTTGAGATTTATTTTGTGTGACTGTTTTTGAATAGATTATATATCATGGAAATTTATTTTAAACTTCTGGTTTCAACCGTACCTTGTCAATATATATTATAACTTTATTAATACAAATAAAAACACTTACAAATACCAATAAATACCACAATAAGTGATAAAAATCAATGTTTTTTTTGTGATCTCAACTTTATTTTCTTCATTTCATTTAAATAGCCATATTATTTTATGGCTGAACTGAATGTGTGACGTAAATAGATGCTAAAGAGAGTCTACTGCTTTACTGAAATAAAGTATTTTACTTTTCTGACTCTCCTACAGAAAATCCAGGTGTAAGATCATTAATTCCCCTTCAGTCAACTGTGAATCATCATCCATTCATTATTTATTTTTCTTTTTTTCTGATTTTATTAGCCTTCAAACTGAAGCTCCATGTTTGTCACTTGGCTGCTGTGTTGACCTGCTGCCCCAAGTCAAAGTCATTCTTTCCAGCAAATATGAAGAGTAAGTTCCTCTGATATCATCAATATTGTATCACCACATCCATCCAAGAAGTTTTAGTTGTTGTGATTTCTTCCCTTGCTTCTCCCTACCAACCATGTAGCAATAGAAATACTATTTTTTGTGTAAAGAAGGAAGGTGACCATATTGGACAGATTTGGTCACTTTATTCTGTATCTTAGAGCATAAACTATGAGAAAATATTTAAATATAAGAGTCAAAATTTCTTAAGAACTTCAGAGATTGTTTTTCCTTCCATATCTGAGGAAACGCTGAAGCAGAAATTCCTTTCATTATAGTTTTTCAGTTCCACTTAATGAAAGTATTACAACATAAACTTCTGTATTAAAACACTTATTCAGTGTTTTTAATACACCGAATCATTGTGTATAGGATACGATGTTGTGCGCAAGTAAAATATAAAACTGATGTCATTTTAATGTTACCAAAACTTATGAGAGGCAGAGGAGGATATGACTAAACTAGTAAAGGAGTCATACCTACCGTTCACCACAATGCTACCTGCTCTTTCCTGATTTGGTCCAGGAAAAAACTTCCTAAAGTCCCTGTAGTGAAAACGCCACAATTATTTCCCTGAAAAATGAGTTTTTAGATCTGCCTTGAGCTAATTCTGATTGCCATTACCGAACCAGAGGGGGCGCTCTTCTTCTTACATTATACAAACCTGTTGTTTACGTCTAAGAATGAGTAGGATGGGGTGAAAACCAGTCAGGCCTAACTACTGCGTTTATCTATTAATTTTTTTTGACAGACACATAACGGTGGCTTTACACTGGGTTCAGTCCGTCATCAGGAAATGGTGGCCTGAACTTTCCAAAGCCGAGAAGAGACTGCAGGACAGTTGTTCAGAGGACAGGTGGGTGTGTCATGCTGATTACCATCTTAAAGAATCTCCAAACTTGAACCTTTGATTGTCTTGTGACGCTCATATTTCAGAATGAGCGAGGATTTCTAGTGGCCTTTAAGGTGGACGGCTTTAATGTTGTTACCGATTAATATTCAACTTAATATCTCAGCTTTATCACAACTAAATCTACATTTAGCTCTGTTGACGACAGCAGCTGAATGTAGAATAAAATGAAATGTGTTCAGCTGAAATTAGTGCTTTCCTTAGTTCATACTGAAAGACGGTCAAGACTTTGGCGTGTACACTTTTTAAAAAAAACTATCCAGATGTTTTTTGGCAATAAGTTCATGTTTTTGGTGTCTAGAAAATGAGCTGTTTCATAAACCTCTGGAATGTAATGTCACAAAAAAATTACCACCTGTCTTAACAACAAGCACTGCCAAGGGTTAAGACTCGGCAGTGCTGAGTCTTAACTCAGGATGGGCAGAAAAGCCCATCCTGTCACCTAGCAACCAGGGGTGAGCTCCAGGATGTTTGGTCAGCAGTTTAAACCGCTGTATAATGGTTGCTGGAAAAGACAAGCGTTTTGTTGTTGACTTACCATCCCAAAATCACTTGCTAAATTTTTGTTGGTTGTGCAGGAGGCTATACTAATGCTATTCAAAGATGTATGGTTGTATAACTGTGCATCTATTGCATCCATTTTCACGTGCGAGTGTAAATAATGATTTTTGGAGCAACTTACTTGGATTTAAAGTGACAAAAACAGCTAATTCTGAAAGGAGCTCAATAGTATATGGAAATCTGATTATCTAAGAATTATTCCGCGTAAAAAATTTGTTAAGCATGTTTTGTATACCTGTAGGCCTATTCTAACCTATTAAAGGAGGCATAATGGGTCATCTCCCAAGGTTTCTCTTAGAAAACTTGCTAAGCCTGGTGGTGTAGTCCTAGGGCAGTCATTCACCCAGCAGCCCGTTGTGTTTTTGAGTTAAAATTTTTTTTTAAAGTTAACAGGAAATTTGTAAATATCACTTGATAATTATGCATTATTAAAATATTGAAAGATTAATACCTGTCTTAAAAATGCAAACATTTTAAAAAGACTTTAAAAAAAGCAATGCTTAGCCTGGTGGGAGCACAAGTAAAGCCTGGTGGCCTGCCAGACTTATAATACACCAGGAAAAACCATGCCTTTAAGTCTGTAAGTTCTGTTAGTTTTCCAGGTCCTAGTTAAAGTATTGGTTGGCGTTGGGAGCTATCAGTTGCCAGCCTGTAAGAACCACTAGATAACACTTTTGTGTTTGTTTCAGGAATGTCGATGTCATGAAGCAGCGACTGAAGGACTTGTGGAAGGAAGGATCTCGGTTATGTTTGGTTTCAGGATCAGTGGGAGAGCTGGCGAAAGTAAGTTCCTTCAACTGCAGTCTCTGGATATTTCTATCCAATTTTAATATTGTTTAATGACTTTAAAAAAATTTTATTTTAATTAATTATCATGCTCTCTCTCATTTGTATTCCAGACCATTGAATCTCATCTCTCTCAACTGCCCTGACAGTTAATAAATGTAGCACTCTGAGGCATGTGACCACTACTGCTGATCATGGCTGTATTTTGAACTGATAATGTTTGCCAGAGAAATGGACTGGTTCACTCTGCGGACACTCAAACCTCTTAACTGGGACTGAACTTGATCGTTCAGACAAATCTCCTCAGCTAGAGCTGGGGACTCCTCTGGAGGAGGGCAGCAAGCCTGCACAGAAAATGACTGCTTCACATTGAAGTGGACCGTCTTGTGAAGGGGCATGTTTAGTGGACCTCATAAGACCGGCCATTAAGATGCTCTATGAAGTGCCAATGTCTTTGTCTCTCACTAAACCACTTGTCTTTGAAATGTCCTGTTTTTTTCTGTGTGCCTGGTTTCTTTGGAATCAGGAACTTGAATCTCAAAGAGTCTTTAAGTTATTAGTTGTCTTGCCTCTTGTTTTGTTTGACCAACAAATGTCCAGACAAGTGATTCTTTTAATTTTCTTTTAAATAAATTTCCTAAAAAAAGAAATACAGTATTGCTTTTCTTCTCGCTATGGTTTGTCTACTCATTTTTGTTGAACCAGTCTTCTGTGACATTCAACAGCAGTTTTCATAATATTGATATCTCCTCTCTGGTCAAGTATGATTGTAACGCTAGAAAAAAAAACGTTTGGTCCTCCTTGAGAAAAAAGAAAATGTCTGGTTTGTGGTGACAGTTTTGGATAACACAGCAAAAATATTCTCAGACAAGTTCTAAACAGAGAAAATGCATCTTTAAATCTCTAAACTTAATCTAGAAAAATTATTGCCAAATGTTTACACTTTAGTAAATATTACATTGTCCCCACCAATCTTTGGCAGTTAAACACAGATTACATGTCTAACATAACAATCATCAATGATGGATTAATACCTCTTTTTTTTTCATGAAAGTTGTACTTTTTTTTTTCTTCAGTCAGAGGCTTCACCTAGCCGCTGTAATGCTGACCACTACAGGAGATCGTTCTTGCCAACAGCATTTACCTCTGAAGAAAATTATTTAATGTGAGTTACAATACAACTTAATTTATCTGTGATTATAAAATAATTTCTGAATTCAGTTACTATAGTAAGGGTAATAAATTAAACGGTGATTAAAAAAAAACATTTGGTTCCGAAATTTGTATGTCGCTTCTCCGGATGTGACGTCACTTCCCCTCAGAGACAGCTGATGTTGAAATAAGCGCTTCTCCCACAGCCTGCCATCATATACATGTCACCGCGAAGTTTATTTGAGGTCGTTTTAGTTTAACAACCACGGACAGCATGTCGCAGAGGGGAAGCGTGCCGCTGTTATGGCTCTTCATTCAGGCCGGCCTCGTCCTGGTTGGCTGTTTCACCGACATGGAAACCGGGCCTGGTTCAGGCGTATCGACGCTGCCGAACGGAGATAAGTTCAAAATCGAGGGAAGAGCCATCGTTCCTGGCATGAAAACGCAAGACTGGGTCTCTACGGCCAGAGTCTTGGTAGAGGGCGAGGAATACGTGGGGTTTTTAAGGTAAGAAATGACCAAAGACACACCAGCGGTTAGCTTGTTTGCTAAGTGTTTAGCGTTAGCATTGCGGTTAGCATCTCAAGATCAAGTGACCGCACGGTTGATGTTGAACACAAATAATGGCTTAAAACTGGTAGATTACCTACGGATTAATACACCTGGATGTAACTATATGAACCATGCACAAGAATGTGGTTAATTTCGACATAAAGTGCACCTAAGGCCCGCATGCTAAATGCTAAGTTTGGGCCTCTGGAGAGTCGAGTCTGTTGTCAACATAGTAACAGTTCAAACCAATGATTTCTACAAAACATGACGGGTAATGGCTTCTTATTACACAAAAGAATTCTCTGAAAAGTTGTTTTCAAATATTGGAGTTAATGAGAATAACATGTTCACAGTACATAACAATACAGTCCTTTTAATTTCTTTTCTTTTATGGGTATAAACCAAACCTTCGTTTCCAGGTGTAGTTCTGTGTTTAGATTGCTGCAGTTTCTCCTCATCCCCTGGGAAGGAACAGTGATTTTCCCAAAAATAATTTTCTCATATGTCATAACTCAAAATGCACTTAATAATCAGTTATAATTGAACACAACTATTATATACTTACTGCCATGTATGCATGTTACCCCAGGTACTACAGCTGTATCTCTTGTACAGGAGGTTGATGTCTTTCAGAAAAGTGTGTGTTCACACCACCCTTGAGTGTTATTTCACTCAACCATTTGGCATGTCTCAAACAAAAACAACACAATTTTGATGCTATATCTTTTTATTGCTTTAATATTAAGGTGAAGCTGTGTTGTGGTTGCAGAATGTGTGATTTAAATTATTTAAATCTGTTTTCAATAATATAGAAATCTTAAAAAATTACTGTATTATTTGCAAAAATGTTGCCCTTTTTTTACAGAACTGATGGGAGTTTTGCAGTGAATGACATCCCTTCAGGATCTTATGTTGTGGAGGTTGTTACTCCTACATATAGATTTGAACCAGTTCGTGTTGATATCACTTCTAAGGGGAAAATGAGGTAAGGCTTTACCATAATTTAAGCCAAAAATACATTATTTACAGCTGTAACCCATATTGAGGCCATGTCTCCTCCACAGGGCACGTCTTGTGAACTACATTAAGACTTCAGAGGTGATTCGTCAGCCTTACCCACTTCAGATCAGAGCCAGCGGTCCTCACAGTTACTTCATGAAGAGAGAAACTTGGGGCTGGACAGATTTCCTCATGAACCCTATGGTAATAAAAACTAATTAGTGGCTCACTTAGAAATCACAATATCCAGAAAGCAATATTAGATCTCAGGTCATGTAAAAGGAATATTAAACTTGTTTATATTTCCTGTAAAATGAATTATCACTACTTGTGATTTAGATTTTGTCATCTTCAATTTACATATGAACCTGTGTAGACTTTTGTCAACACTGAATTGAGCTCCAGGTGAATTCCTCATTTAAATGTTTGTTGCTTCTGCAGGTGATGATGATGGTTTTACCTCTGCTCATAATTGTTCTGCTGCCCAAAGTCGTCAACACCAACGACCCAGAGATGAGGAAGGTAAGGAACACCTTCAGGTCTCCGGTAGGGTGTTTATAATAAGCAGCATTTTTAACTGGTGTAAAAGGCATTCTGATGTTTAAATGTTGACCTCATTATACTGAGTTATAATGGAATAACTTTCTCTTAGAGAACTGTAAGGAATAAAATCAATTTGCTAGGCAACAACTGGCCAGAAAGATTGCAGGGTTTTTGAGTTTTTTTATCTGATTCAGGTCAACAGTCAATTTCTTGTTTAACATTTATTTACTTTGCTTTGGAGGAGAGGAGGAAGGTGTGATCACAGCAAAGAGAGAAAAGGGAAAGCAACAGTGCAGAACTGACAGTAGGACTTTGAATGTTAAAACCAGGACGGGTAAAGTTAGAGTTGGGCATGAAGTAGAGAAGAAGGGTGGTATAAGATCTGTCAGGAGACCAAATGGAAAGGTAGCAAGGATAGAAGCTGAGGAGCAGAGCTCTCATGGTTTCAGTGTAGATGAAATGAGGAGGTTATTCAGAACTTTCTGGTTGTGAAAAGTGTTTCAGATAGACTGATGAACCTGAAGCTCAAAATTTGAAAGAATCATGATCGGTATTCAGACTTTCCCCCAGAAAGCCTGGTGGTAGAGGCAGCACCACACCGTGATTTAGTGTTAAATATTAAAAGTCACAAAAACGCAAAGATGCACCAGTAGGGATCATAATTTGGAAATAATAGTGTGAGGTCAACAGGGATATGAAGGGGCCGCACAATTAATGCACAGCCCCTTGCTTATTCTGTCTTCTGTGTCAATGGTGTATTAAAAATCCTATTTGAATTAAACAAACAATGCTTAGCCTGGTGGGGAGGCAAGTAAAGCCTGGTGGCCCACCAGGCTAATACACTCAGGGAAACGTTGGGTATTGTTGGTGGTTATTCTCCGCAAGTAGGATTTGACTTGGTAATGGGAACAGAGGTGATGGGCAGGTTTGGTGTCTAGGGTAGGGACAGATGGGGGCAGTTTTTGCGAAAAGGATGGAAATGGTCCTGAAGAGGCAGGAACACAGAGTGATTTCTGATGAACTACAGCTTTTGCAGATGTTATTAGTGACTTTAACACACTGGTTTTCAATGTATCATTCAGTAAATAATGTCCCTTTTAATGCAAAGATTCACTAAAATTTTGCATTATTCACGAAATGACACTTTTAATGCAAAGTTCAATTAAAACCTGCATTAAAAGTGTCATTACAACACTTCATGACAGCATGAAGACTCCTTCATGTTCTTAACAGGTGTTATGTTTATGACAGTCTTGTGCACAGCCCTTCAAACAAAGTGTTACCTCAGTGGGAAGCTACAGACGACCGAAGGATGTTAGTCTGTAGTTTCTTAAATCCCTTCCATGTTTGCAGGAAATGGAGCAGTCCATGAACATGCTGAACCCCAACCCTGAGCTTCCAGACGTCTCTGAGCTCATGACCAAACTCTTCTCCGGCTCCAAGGGTTCCAGCAAGGCCGGGAGCAGCAGCAGCAGCAGCAGCAAGGGCAGCAGGCCCGCAGCCAAACGGAGGTAGTACCATACCAACCTGCTGGAACTGACTCACTTCGTCAAAGCAAGATTTTTGAAGTGTCATTTCCTCCCTCCCCATTCACCTGGGTCTGCTGTACAGTTTTCTCCATTGGTAAATGTTCTGAGCACACCGTGGTTTTCAATATACTGTCTGAAACAGAGCTAAGTGTTTTTGGTTTCAAGCTGCACTGTGGAAAATGTTTGCTAAAGCTATTATTCCTACTTCCTGTTGGTCTGTCCTACTTGTGTAGTTTTCCCACTGCTGCTAAATTCCTCTATCTAAAAAAAAGAGCCTATATACATATTTAGAGTTTTTCTTTTCCTGGACAGTTTTGGTAATCCGACTGTGAATGAAATTGAAATTTAAGGTGAGTTCTTATTTAAAAGTATAGATAATAAATAAATTAAAATGCTATATAACCTTTTTTTTATTTGAGAAGATCTGATTTGTTTGGGAGTAAACACATGACCTCATTCTATAAATTATTATAGTGCACTGTATGCTTACATACTGTACATGATGTGCCTGAGGTGCATAAATTAAAGCGACAGTGGTTGACAGGTTAGAGAGTAAAGGAGGTGTGGCTGGTTTTCCAGATCTGCGGAGTGTTGCTGGTTTTGCTTTTTAATAAAGTGGGAAGTAAAGTCAATATTAAAATCATTAACTCAGTTGTTTGTGTAAAATGTCCTTAATTTCTTTTTCACATCATAATGTGATGTGAAAATCACATCATTTCTATAAGGCGTAACGCACGTAACTATTAATTTTGAAACATTCAATTCCTTTTTTTTTATAAGAAAATAAACATTTTCTTGCCCAAAATGCAACAGCATAGTATTTCTTTAACATACACTTGATTTTTTTGTAGCAAACGATGCACCTGCTGCTAAAAAATGCTTTTAATTTTGTGATTAATTGATTAATAATTGAATAGCAATTACAGAATTTGAACCAAGTCAAGCAAACACTTGAATTATCATTAAGTACTGGGTAAAATATATTTACAAAGGTTATTTTTTATTTATTTAAAATGCAAAAATTATTTATATATATATTATTGTACAATGAATATATATCGAGAATGAATATATATCATTCTCGTACGCAAGTGGTTAGGGCTAGGCAATATGGCTGAAAAACGTATCACGATATTATCATTCCTATCAGTCGACATTGATAATTATTGATTAGATTTTTGTATTAAATATCCAAAATACTGCTAAACTATATGATGGGACATTTCCTCTTTTATCTGCAATTTCTTCATGAGTTCTCATTTTCTCCGTTCACCCCCATTTGTTTTATTTTTAAACAGTTATGGGTAATTTGGGTATTTGAAACAAAAACTAATCAGTAATTTTTGATATGAACAGATATAAAATGCACCCTGTTTCCCCTATTTTTGTCTGTTGTCTTCTCTGGATGGGGTGTACTGAAATAAATGTTATTGTGATTTGGTACAATAACAAAAAAGCAGTCATTCATTTTATCTTGATAATGTTTTGGGGCCATATTGCCCAGCCTTAGAGGAGATTATAAATATTTTTGACATGCTATTTCAATTAAGAATGTAATTAATAGAACATTGTTTTTCAAAAATGAAACTATTTTATCTTATATTTTTAAAGATGCCCCACTTATTTAGTTCTTGGTTGAATAAAACTGACTTGAAATCTAAATCTGCCAGGGGTACGAATCATTTTGACCCCAACCATAATATTTTCCGACCTGGAAAAAGAATTGCTGAAGTAATGAACCACATAATTTATGTGATTATGTTGTTTCTTTCTGCATTTATTTGGATTGTAAGTTTAAAAGTTCAGAGCAGCACAGATTCAGTCACAAATGCA
Source organism: Alfaro cultratus (assembly GCA_903066825.1). Classification (NCBI taxonomy): domain Eukaryota; kingdom Metazoa; phylum Chordata; class Actinopteri; order Cyprinodontiformes; family Poeciliidae; genus Alfaro; species Alfaro cultratus. Next base: position 13,686 of record CAEFZX010017301.1, read on the forward strand.
TAAACAAAACAAAAAGCGCAGAGTTTATAACTGTAAATTCAACAGTGACAGATTTACAGTTGGAGCAGAATCGACCCTTTGCGCGTGACGTCACTGCCTTCAGAACTCTCCGCCATGATGGACGTCAAAACAACCAATGCGCTCCTGTAAAGCCGATCGAAAAACTCACATCTGGTGGCCTGAAATCACTTTTATTAAGTCGATTTCGCAGTAAAAATGGTCACGGGTTGCTGCGCGTTCGGGTGCACGAACAGACAAGGATGAAAACCAAACTTGTCATTTTATTTTGTAGCTTTTAATGAGGAAAGATATGGCGGCGATGGAAAGCGGTTAATCACAATGACTGTCAGCCCTCGGTGATTTGCAGTGAGCACTTTCTACAAGGTAAGAAGATTAACTTTTATAAACTTCATATGTAAGTATGATTAGAAAATGATATCCAGTATTGCATTATGTACGCGTAACCATTGGTAACCATGGAGACAGTGCCGCACCATCATGTAGCCTAGCATGTATGGAAAGAAGTGGTTAGCATCTTGTCTTTTCTACCTTTTTAAGGCTCCCTCTGTGTAAAGTGGAATTTATGTGACATAATCACATAAATTATGTGGTGGGATTTCAGGCAAAGTCGGTAATTTGATCAACACGTCAGGAGGGTGGAGGTTCGGGTCGTTTCTAAGCTAGCTGCTTCCAACTTCTGTAAATACCTCCGTCTATGATCCCCAACAAGATCTGTTACATTCACAGATAAATTAGCTGAACTTGAACAAGTAGAAGCCATGAATAAACTGGCAAAAACAACTTTGGAAAACAATTTCAATCGCTGTGTTTAAAATACTCCCGTCCCTCACTTCCGCCGTCCATCATGGCGCCTGGAATGATTTAGTGACGTAGTTGCAAAGAGTCAATACAAAATCATCATTCAAACATATAAAGTCTTTTTTACGTAATGGATACTAGTAGGGATGTTGTCCTTAAATAATCTCACATGTACATTACTGTTCAACTACTGCGTTTTAAAAATCACAAAATGCACAAGTTAGCCCTTAAACATAAGGTAAGTTCCCAAAAGCCAGAAACAAAACAGAAGAAAACATCACCAAACCCAAACAGTGTACGAAATTTACATTTAATATTCACGGGTGTGAAACTTAAAATCTAATCTTTGTACATAATTAACCAGATTCAGTTTTATTTACTGTATTGGAGCATTTCTCTAAAACTTAGCAACAGTCATTTTGAATGCATATGAAGAGTTAAACATTAAAACCAAAGTGCATCTTGTACAAAAACCTTACAGAACAGTATAAAATAAAACTTCAGATTGAGAAATTTAAACATGTAAGTACATAAATTATAAATAAACAGTAACAATGGCTATTTTTCAAATTCAATCTCCCTGTTTTAACACTAATTGATGAAACTGCAGAATAAACAAACACTACTGCTATCTATATTTTGTACATTTATAAACACAAGTCCATTTTGCTGCTCACTAAAGGCAAGTTGTTACAGGTCACTGTTTTTATATTCTAATTTTAAAGACATTCTTGATCTTGATGTGGCCTGAAATGAAAATGAGTCTGATATAGCATAAAACAAATTCAAAAATATTTGTCAAATGCACACGTTTACTGTTGAGTACAATGGAGGATCCATGATGCTTTGGGCCTCTTTCTCTTCCAAAGGAAGAAATCTTGTAGCCTCTACCAGAAACGTGAACGTAGGGCTTCATTTGGTCTTTCAACTGGCTGATTATCCTGAACATACGACTGAATCAACGCAGAAATAATTCACCACTCTGAGAAATTCTTCGCAGTCATCCAGAATATTCTCCAAAATTACTTAAAACACGAGAAATAGTGAAGAAGCTGAATTATTTTCTGTCTCCTTTATCCTCTACATCAGGGTGTCAAACTCATTTTTGTTTAGGGCCAAATCCAGATCCTGAATGCTCTTAAGGGGCCAGTTGTGCCAGAATGTATTGATAAAACCTGTTAACAAACTGTTAAAATATCAATGAGTCCTTAAAATTAAATATTATTATTGAACATCTTTTCAGTTCCTCCAGGATTTCATGATTCTTTTTGTGATTTTTTTGCAATAAAAATCAAAGTGTTTGAGGTACTGATTTGGAAATATTTGAAATATATTTATTTATGACGGCAAATGCGACTTTTTATTTCTCCCTGTATAGATCATGGACTATAATCTGACATCAATTAAGGTTGAGCCAGCTGTTTAGAACAAGTAAAAGGGTTTTTAATAATTTTTGGAGAAAAATCTCCAATAAACTCCCTATTATTAGTGCAAAAAAAGTGTGGGGATTTGTTGTTTTTACTTGAATTTCCACAATAATTCTCAAGAAACTGGAGGGACTAATTGATACAATTTGGCAGTAAACAGATAAAAACTGCATTGGTTTGATTGATAACATGATATTTAAGCACACTTAGTGTTTAGTCTAGAATCTAGAGGGCCACATAAGAAGGTATGGTGGGCCGGATTTGGCCCACGGGTCTTGAGTTTGACACCTGTGCTCTACATGTCTGGATTTATGAATAGGATTCCATGATAAAATCTTTTTCTTTTAAAGAAAATCTCCAGGCCTGGATAAAATCTCCTAAAACTAGATGGAAGAATGTTTTCTGGTCTGATGAAACCAGAAAATAAACATCTGGGGCACAAATTGAAAAGGTGCACAAATTAGGAACAAAACAGACACAGTGAAGCATGGTGGTGGCAGCGGCATGCTCTGGGGTTGCCTTTATTCATACTTAAAAAAATGTTTTGTTATGGATAAAATTAACAGCTGGAATAAGAGGTTTTTTTAGGATCAGTGGATGCCACTTTCATTTTTTAAATATTAAGTTGCTTTAAAGTTGAATTGTACAGGATTTTTCATATAAAATAAAGTCAAAAAAGCTTTATTTTGGTTTTATATCACAAAAACCTGGCTGTGTTTTGCACACTTTTGAGAACTGTAGTGTAATTATTTGCAATTTTTGACATATTTAAATACACAAAGTTTATTTTCTTCAATCTTAATTTGAGAAAAAGTTACTGAACTCCACTTTTTGTTTCTGTTTTTGAAAAGTCACAATCACAGATACCTCACATCCCTCTCATTGATATAGTCATAGTTAGAATTTTATTCAGAAGGCATAGCTAACAGCTGAGTTGTGAGTCTTAAAACAAAATACTTTTCCAGATAAAACACATAAAAAACCAGCAAGAAAAGAAATACTGGAAATGCAAGTAGCATTAGCAGCAATAAGCAAGTGAATGAAGGGTAATCTCGTAATCAGAAAGCACAAATTAATGTGGTGGGATGAAAAATAAGGAAATTTTTCAGATATGTCACAAAAAAAATTACATCTTCTCAAGTCAATCTGTGTATCTGAATCTGCATGGGAAAAGATCAGTACAATGCAACAAATACAATGACATTAACAGCTGTCATAAACGAGCACTTCCAGCTTTTTGCACTTCTGTAGCTTACACTGGACCCAGAAACACAGATTGAAGACAACACCTAGAAAAGATACACTGAATTATTCTTATTTAATCAGTTTTTCTTGCTGTGAATAGTGGCAGCATCATTAACCACCATGGTACACAAATTACAGATTTTTCATTCTGAGATTTGGAGGCATCATCATCTGAAGCCATCCGTTTCAAGAAAGATTTTGGTTCCTCCATGCGTTCACATCGGCTCTTTTATACAAAAGCGTTTGAAAATCCGAGGTATGTTCATTCAGGATAACTTTTGTAAAGCCTTTAACTCCTTGTTAATACACACATATACTGGAAAAAGATGTGCAAAAAGCCTTAAAATAAGTCCATCTTTTACTGCAGTATACTCACACTAAAAAATTGAGAAAATCCAGATTTTATATTGAGCACAATTATTGAGGGTTAAAAAATGCAAACAAAAAGGAGAAGAAATGTACAGGTCTGGAAAAAATGCACTGGTTACTCCTCCAAATATTAATTTCTAAACTCTTCCTGTGTTAAATGAATATGAACTTGTTTTCTTTGCATTATTTGAGGTCTGAAAGTACTGCATCTTTTTCATTATTTTGACCATTTCTCATATTCTGCAAATAAAAACTAAATTTTTGCTTGAATTTCTGAGACATGTTGTCAGTAGTTCATAGAATAAAAGAACAATGTTCATTTTACTCAAACATATAACTGTAAAAAGTAAAATCGGAGAAACTGATCATTTTAAGTGGTCTCTTAATTTATATAAGAATAGTAAAAATATCTATAGGACCAAATCCGTTGTGCTGTACTTGTAAGCACTCCAACAATGTAAAAGGGTGGAGGCTTGTTTCTCCTATACATTGATCCCAGGCAGGCCATCATGACATATTTGAAATTACGAGATTTTTTTAAAACTAAAACATGTAGTCTGTCAGAAAAAAATGTAAATAGTCTAGAAGCAGATTAATAATTCAAATCATCCATGGCAGAATTGGTAAAAAAAATTGTTCATGAGACACAAAATCAACCTCATCCTCCAGACCTAAATTAAGAGACTAAACTGATTAGATCTTCCTCTTTTTCTTCTTGAACTTTGTGAAATTCTCATTGCAAATTCTCAGTGTTTGGTACTGCTATAAAAGATAGTTTGTTTTACACATCTTTCTCTTTGTAGGGTGCTTATATACTTTAATAAGCTGAGTAAACTTTCTTTCCAGTCATTTTGACTTTTTCAAATTTTTTACTAACATATATTAAATACAAAAACCACCACACTGCAAATGAATACTAGCAAATATCAACAGACACTGTCATGTGGGGATAAAAAGCATTAACCACCACATCAGTTCATTTTATTGTTGCCTCGCCTCCTTTTCCTCCACTGGCAGAGCAGGAGCATGCGGAAGGTCGTCCGGAAGGTCTTGTTGCACAGAGCGTAGCACATTGGGTTGACGGTGCTGTTGACGTAGCACAGCCAGTAGCCCAAGTTCCAAAGGGAATCAGGGATGCAATTGGGGCAGAACGCGGAGATGAGCACCATGATGTTGTACGGCGTCCATGTGAGAATGAAGGCCAGGAGGATGGCGCTGAGGGTTTGGGCTGCCTTCTTCTCCTTCACAAGCACCATCCTCTTCCTCTTGGTGATCCTGTTCTTCATGGCAGAGTCTATGGGCTTAGTAGCAGTGGAGGATGAAGAGACAGACGGCTTTTTGACCGGCTGCTCTGGCTCTGGAGGGCACGGTTTTGGACTCGGTGGATTGTCATTTTTTCCCTTTGAGATACCTTTGAACTTGTAAGAAATTAAGCTTTTGTAGCTCTTCTTCTGAGGAGTGGAACAATGCTCCTCTGGATAATCTGTAACCTCCCCATTCTTATTACTCTGTCCCGTCTGCTGCTCTTTGAATGATCCTTGTGGGGTTTCTATTGAAACCCGATGCTCCTCCTCTGATGATGATGTGTAGCTGTTGAAAGAAGTGGTCTGATCTGCTTTCACCCATCCTTCATCTGACCTGCTGGTCATTTTAGTTACGTTACTTTGAGTAGACGAAGACCAGGAGGCCTGACTCTGGTCTCTTCTCTCTCTGGGGAAATTAAAACAAGACCGAATCATTGTCTTCTGTGGTTTATTCCCCTCTGGGACATTCCCAGTTGTGAGTCCTTGAAGCTCTGCAAGGTCTTTTGTCCGTTTTTGCGTCTCCTTGTAGATCCTCCAGTAGAGGATGGTCATAATTGAGACTGGGATGTAGAAAGCAGCAATTGCCGTTCCAAACGTGATCACGGGCTCGGCTAAAAACTGGATTTCGCACTTGTGGGGAGGAACTGTTCTGCTTCCTACAAAGTACTGCCAGCATAGAATGGGTGGCGCCCAAAGGACTAAAGACACCAGCCAAGCTAGCCCAATCATAATGGCGGCTCTCTTCGGTGTCCTCTTTGCCCTGTAAGTCAGTGGCCTTGTGATGGAGAAGTATCTGTCAAAGCTGATCACAAGCAAGTTCATGACTGAGGCATTGCTGGCCACATAATCCACTGCCAGCCAGAGGTCACAGGCAGTGTCCCCCAAGGACCAATAGCCCATCAGTATGTACATGGTGAACAAGTTCATGGACAGCACTCCTATGATGAGGTCAGCAAAGGCCAAACTAAGCAGGTAGTAGTTGTTTACGGTCTTAAGCTGGCTATTTACTTTGAATGAGAGCAACACCAGTATGTTTCCAACTATAGTTATCAGACTGACGATGGCTGACACTGTAGCGATGGCTATGACCTCCAAGAGGCTGTAGGGAACTGTCCCATTGCTTAAAGTGCTGTTGTGGTCATCCATTGTCTTCTGTTATTAGTTTTCCCTTAATAGTAGTCAGTCTCCTCTTTGTGTCCCCATCAAGACGAGTTGGCAGCCTAAAATAAAGCAAAAACAATGTTGAGACATTAATATAGAAAATATATGATAAAACGCTTAATCATCAAGAACTTTTTTAAAAATAACTTTTTAGTGATTTTAGAGATAAAAGGGCTGCTATCAGCTCTGCGTAATTTCAGATTTTTAAACTGTTTTTGTGCTCAGAAAAGCCTAGTTTGGATTGCATTTAAAGTGGAAAGGGTTCAACCACAGTCTGACTCTGACTACCTTCAAGCCATAAAAAGTACTAGTATTGTAATTTTTTATATGCGCGAAATCATTTAACATATTAAACACATAACCAACGTTTGTTGTTTTCAAAGCTGCTATAATAAAAACACTTTACTTTTTAAAAACAACTTTATAGTTTGTTTTTGCAATATTCATTTTATTTTTACTTCTTAATAAGCTTCTTATTAAACTTTCTTTTGATATATGTTGTATTTTATATTTTATTTTTATCATACTGTCAGTATTTAACTGAAGGGAATATTCATTGAAATAATAATAATAATAATAATAATAATAATAATAATAATAATAATAATAATAATTAATAATAAAAAAACTGAACCGGAAACATTTTTACGGGACATATTTTGCGGCAGTACCTCTTCTGCGGTGCCACCCGCTAAAGTGTCCGACACTACGTAAACAACAACCGTTATGGAAGGTAGAGTCATGCGAGGCAGGGGAGGCGGCTGGAGGAGAGGCGGCCGGGGTGGACACGACGGCGACGGCCATAACAGTGAGCACAGAGGCCGGGGGAGAGGCGGCCAACGCCGCGGCAGGGGCAGGCGAGACCACCGGGGACGCGGACGCGGTGGAGGCTTCCACGCCGCAGCAGACTTTCCCCAGCAGGTGAGAACCGCTGCACCAGACTTCATTGAAAAATATTAAAACTCTAACTTTTTTGTTTGTGAGCTAACAAACTCGGTTCTAGATAATATTTTAAGCTTAAAAAATAAGGTTGTCTTCAATTCGGCATAGATTGGAGTTTATTTGCTTAAGTCCTGCATGTTTTAGATCTCCCCTTGTTCAACACACCTGAATTGAATGAATGCTTCATTACGAGGCCACTGCACAAGTTCAAACATGTTGAACTTGCTGTTCAAACAGCTGTACTGGAGCATGGACACATCTAAAATATACAGGACACTGACTTTTGAGAACTGTTGCCTCCTCTAAATAAATTTAATGTTCATGTTCGACACTTTTACTGCCTTTTACAAGGAACGTGCAGAACCTCAGCCTTTGAAATTACACCTAATTTTCTCCAAGATGTTGAGACATGTGACGCTTCTGACAGAATTAGAGGAGGAACAATAGGGGCTCCTTGATTGCAATCATAGAAATAAGTTTGTTACTTGGGGCTCCTTGATTGCAATCATAAAAATCTCCCTGGTGCATCCAGGCCTGCCGTGTGGTGTTTATGACATGACTGGGGGCGAGAATGGGCATCCTTTAGCTTGACTTAAAAGAAAGAAAGAAAATTGACTTTATCATGTTTCCAGAGAATCATTACTGGAATAACACTGCAGACAAATAGGAAGAGCCATGACTCCAACAAATTTAATGAGTCCACTGTTGACATGGCATGCTGTTTATCTTTTAACAGTAGACATTGCTTACAGTTGTGAATTACAGGAAAGTACTTGCAATCCTTTTCAAAAGTGTTGTTTATAATAAAGGAATGATTTGGGCAGATAAATTTTGATTAGTATCTTAATTTCTGTCTTAAAACCATAAACGGTCGTCATTGATTAAACAAGGAAAATGTTCAAAAATATAATCAGTTCAAGTTTCATGATTGTTTTGAAGGAAAACTACAATAATAATTCCTAGTTTTTTTTCCATTTGTTTTTTATTTTAGGTATTTTTTCCAAATGATCTCACTTCTGTTTTGTTTTCCTTCAGCACCAAGACGAGGGGGAGAACCTCGAAGATGAAGACGACAGGACGGCGGTGTTCTCCAGAAGAAAACTGGAGTCCAACTGGGACCGTTACGAGGCGTCGGAGAGGGCGGAGGAAGACGACGGCACGCCGTCTCAGAGAGGAACTGACTTCCATGTGCTGCTGGAGTCAGCAGGTAAGAGGAGGTCCATTTTTGTTTTACTTTCCACTCTTTCTGCTCCAATATCTCAGATTGTTCGCTGATGTTGCTGCTGATTACTTTGAGAAAATCTGTTGTTGAATGTCCCTGACAGTCTTTGTTTTCTAATTGGCTACGTCGTGTTGCTCTGTATGGGTTCTCATGTCGGCTATGCTGCCTAGACGACTACTTTGGTTTGTTTGGACCCTCTGGACTTTTTGATTTTGTTAATTATTTACTGCAAATGATCAAGAAAAAATTTAAAGTGCTGGTTCATTGAAATCAAGCTAGCAATGGTGGTGGCATTATTCTTACAGTTGGTGGAAATAATTACTATATTTGTTTCTGATTTTGTTGCAGAAAATCTCTAAATCTGTCAGGTTGGCACTTGAAATGTCAAAGCTTCAGCTTCCTTCACAGATTTTCTCTGCAGGCTGGTTAGATCACTCTACAAACTAAATGTGTTTTTTTTTTGTGCTTTTAAAAATGAATTACGTAAAGGGCCAAATTAAATATATAAAACAAATATTTAAAAATCTCTTGTCTTTTCTGTACAGTTGGTACAGAAAGTATTCAGACCTCTTTAAATTTTTCACACTTTGTTTCATTGCAGCCATTTGCTAAAATAAAGAAAGTTCATATTATTTCTCATGAACGTACACTCAGCATCCCATCTTGACAGAAAAAACAGAAATGTAGAAATCTTTGCAAATTTATGAAAAAAGAAAAATTGAAATATCACACCTACGATGTCATATATGTGGCCTGAAGTGATAAATAAAAAATAACTCTCAGGTCAATCAGAGTCCTAAAGTTTAAAAGGAAAAGGTTTATGTTACAACTTCTAATATAATTCCATAAATCACTAGTTACTATTATTTAAGTGAGTGTATTACTTAGCAGTTTATCTTTTGAAATTTATTCATATTATCTATACAACTGGATGAAGAAAAATTGGTGTAATTTCATTTATTTCTGTGTTTTCCTTGGACCCACTGATACTGGGAACCGCTAACTTTTTATCTTCTTCACTCAGTAATACCATCCACACTCAAGATGTTTGTTAGTAGATTGACCTAGTTGTGCTGATGGGGAAAAACTGTCTATTTTTCCATCTGCAACCAAGTCAAGGAGATTCCTGCTTCTTCAGATCAACTGCTTGAAAAAGAAACTTTCTAGATGATTAATCCTGCAGAGCTCTTAGTTTACAGTTTCCACTAAACCAAGGTAGAAGTAGTTGTACGTCTTGGTAACAAAAAAATTAGAATTTATTTTAATTAAAACTGTTTTCATATTTAAATTTTTTAGAATTAATCCCCTAATTAATTTAAACAATTGTTTAATTGTGTCCTACTAGATTAATATTATCTTTATTTAGATTAAAATGAAAGTATCATAAAAACTGTAGACTGTTATTTTAATCAGCAGGTAATTATTAATGATTACCTGCATGTGTCAAACTCAAGGCCCAAGGGCCAAATCCGGCCCACCATACCTTCTCATGTGGCCCTCTAGATTCTAGACTAAACACTAAGTGTGCTTAAATTTTATGTTATAAATCAAATCAATGCAGTTTTTATCTGTTTACTGCCAAATTATATTAATTTGACCTAGTTGTGCTCTCTCAGTTTCTTGAGAATTATCGTGGAAATTCACGCAAAATCAACAAATCCCTGCACTTTGTTTGCGTTACTACATAATTGGGAGTTTATTGCATATTTTTCTCAAAAATTGTCAAAACCTTTTACTTGTACTAAACAGCTGCCTCAGCTTTAATTGATGTCAAATTATAGTCCATGATCTTTACAGCGAGTACTAAAAAGTCGCATTTACCGTCATAAATAAGCGCAAACATGGCAAATATTTCCAAATTAGTACCACAAACACTTTTATTTTTATTTCAGAAAATTACTAAAAGAATCATGAAATCCTGGAGGGATTGAAAAGATGTTCAATAATATTTCATTTTAAGAATTCATTGGTATTTTAACAGTTTAACAGGTTTTTATCAATACATCCTGGCACAACCGACCCTTTAAGAGTATTCATGATCTTGATTTGGCCCAAAACAAAAATGAGTTTGACAGGCTTGCCATTGTCGTTCCATGTCTGAGTCACGTTTATCTTGTAGAAAATTCCAGAATAGGTAAATAAGGACCGATTACTTCTCTAATCTGCAGCTCTTTTTCTTGGTCTGCACGCTGTGGCCGTGACCTTCAACCTCTGCCTGCTTTCATTTTGTGCTTCTCATTTTCACGGATGCAATTTTGTTGCATTTTTCTGATGTTTTGCACTTTGAAGCCTGAAACGGTTTCCTCGCTTGCAGGCCGGATCTTTACTGTTTGTGTCATCTCCGACAGAACTACTGACGATTTATCTGCCTCAGAAATCCCAATCAGTGGGGCCTGTGGGAGCTGCGATCGGTTTGCTCCAGTTGTTTGTGTTTTCTCTCTGGCATGTGGCAGATTTTTTAAACTGCTAAAAGTCTGTAATCATTTAATTTTTAGTAATGCTGGTTGACTTATTTTGCAGCGTTTCCAGTCAAATCTTACAGTGAGATGAAAGATTTAAATACATCAGAAGTTGATGCTAAATAGTGTTTTTTAGTAATTGCAAGGGGGAAAAAATACTTTTTAAGCATTTCAATAGAAACTAAAAATTGTGAATAAACTCTAAACAATCTATTTGTCTAAAATATCATCATATGATGTCCCTACCACGCTTTTGTTTTTTCTTTCCAACAGCCGGCCGGTTTATTTTTCATGACAGATTAAAATTAAACAGCCTGTTTCCTAATCCATTTAGCCTTCATGTTGTCTCACTCTCCAAGCAGCCAACAACTTTTCTTATGAGTAATTCTGATATTTGCAAAACAATTTCCACACCTCTGTTTGCTTAGCACACATCATTATGTGTTGCTGTCTTTCTTTTCTCTCTGTCAACATTAAAATTTCTTTAAAGGACACATTGAGCTAACAGACTGCCTGTCTCAGTTCTGACAACTGGTTCACTTCATAAAAATGAAACAATTTACAGCCAACACTATTTGAAGAACAGACTTCTAAACATAATTAACTTACTTGTGCTGGTTTATTTAAACAGCAGTTTAATAAGTGGCTTCTGATGTTACAGCTTTGGATTATATTTATATTTGCACTTAATATGAATTGGAAAAACTTCTCATGGTGTTTACTGCAACATGCATCTTTATAATAAATGTCTAAAAGACCTTAAAGACCAATTTGAGTAAGTTTGAACCTTTTAGAATCACATACTCTAACAAATAAAAGTCTAGATGCACTTTAGGTGAATAAACTAACCATCCAATTGGTAGTTTATTTGATATTTATCTACTTATTGTGCCTCAGGAGGGTCTGCATATGATCCAAAGTCATCTCTGATCAGCCAACTTTAAAGATAAAATTATTTGTATATCACATTTTCAGCAACAAAGCAGGTCAAAGTGCTTTACATGAATTAGAACGAAATAAAAACAAAACAACAAAACCAAAAGAAAGGAAAAAGTGTAAAACTACATATTGGTTCCCCATGTTTTATAAGAGTAAGAATAAATAGACCATAATTTGTAGACTAACAGGAGTTTCTCTCTAAGTTTTGTTTTGATAAAAAGGCTAGATGTTGGTCTAAAGTAATAAGTTCTCCACAATTTATAAAAGTAGTGAATTAAACAGACAGGATAAAGAAATAGGCACATGTAGCAACTAGGCTAGTCACAATCAATAAACCAATTAGTCGCATGATAAATTAAAACAAACTCAATCATTTCCTTTGACATGCCTTAACGTTTCTCTTTTTTCTCTCTTTCTACCAAAAACTGGATGATAAAAGTTTTCAGTTTGTTGTTTTTGTCTCAACTAGCCATTTTTTGAAGGGCAATTTTGTTTGCAAAGACTTCAAAATTAATTTTCTCTGTTGTTTTGTTAATTTATTTGGGATATTTAAAATGTCTTCTAGTTCCAGTGTTTAAATGTTCATTAGAATTTAAAGTTTATTCATCTTTTAGAATGTGCTCTTTCATTAATATTTTTGTCATTATCATATTTCTTAAAAAATATCTCAAAACAACAACGTTATCATTTATTACAATAACTTCTGGAATAATTTATTGTCCAGCAGAATTTATGCTCTTCTTTGTGTGAATTTATTGAGATTTGCAGACAAGCTGAACCTTTTCAAGGTCCCACCACAGCATTTTTTACTGGGATGATGGCTTTGACTGGACCATTTTGCAGTCTGAGCCAAGCTTCAGCTGTCAGGCAGATGGCCTCATGTTTTATCTCTATAATACTTTGGATTTCAGAGGCGTCTGTTTTTCTCATTCCAGTGAATATTTTACACTTTTGCACTATAGCAAGGTGCGTTAAATTTTTCAACAAATGGCTTTTGCAACTTAGTTTTTATTTCATTATCTTCCTGTGGCATAATTGAGTTGTTGTGTTTTTGTTGATTGATTTTATTTAAAAACTATTTGAAACCTGAAAGTTGTATTTGTATGTACAGGTGTATTTCTTTCTACTGTAAATTTTAATACAGCTCTGGAAAAAAATGAGACCACTTAAAATGATCAGTTTCTCTGATTTTACTTTTTATAGTTATATGTTTGAGTAAAATGAACATTGTTGTTTTATTCTATGAACTACTGACATGTTTCTGAAATTACACGCAATAATTTAGTTTTTATTGGCAGAAAATGAGAAATGGTCAAAATAATGAAAAAGATGCAGTGGTTTCACTCTTCAAATAAGTTCATATTCATTTAGAGACAACAATACTAATACTTTAACTCAGAAAGAGTTCAGAGGTCAACGTTTGGTGGAGGTTTTCAATGGTTCTCAGTGCAGTGGGCTCTTAATTTTTTACATAGCTGTACATTAAAGTGTTTCAGCATCTTTCTGGCTGTTGTAGTGTAAATGTAAAGTTGCTCTTTTGCGGTTTTTTTTACTCATCTTCCTTGCCTCTGTGTTTTGTTGGATTAGTCATGGCACATACAGCAAGAGGCTGCTGCTCTCTAGAGGAGACATAATTATACGTGGGCGGTAATGCTTTCACAAGTTGTTTTTTTTTTTTATTTCGCCATATGATATGACAAATAACCCCTGAAAAAACAAAAACTGGAATCTACAAAACACATTTCTACTGTCACCCTTTGGCTGGAGCTACTATAGATTACATATTATGCTTCTACTTTCTGCTGTAAAGTAAAATCTGGCGAGAATGTAACAAAAGTATTTGGAGTATTTTGGGAGAGGAATGGCCTGCGGCAATGTTTCTCACCATTTTGTAATGTATCTCATAAGGCTTGCGAATTTTAAAAATCTCAGGGCAGAAAGGTTGAAAGCAGAGTTCTACTTACGGCGATGGTGGAGGCGTTAGAAAGGAGTTTCATTATAGGAAGGTTTTTCAACATTTTAATCAACAAGCTGAAGTATTTTATCGTTTGTTGCACAGCAGAATGCCAGATTCTGCAAAATGAGAGCTTTAGAGATTCAGTTTAAATTGAGATTTTTGACGAGTCTTACACCTAATTCATATTTCCAGGATCAGTTTATTACATTTTATTAACTCTGAAAGGAATATATAAGGACTGGACTTCGACATTCTTCTTTTCGGATGACTCTTATGCAACCTGCTCTTGAGGTTTGCTGTTGCTAAATATTTAAATATTTGATAACGTATCAAGAACAGCGCTCCCTGCCTGTTGTTAAAGATATTATTAATGCAAATTAGCCATAAGGTATTCCAGGTTATGCAAAAGTAGCAACAGGTAGCTGCTTTTATTATAGGTGTGCCTTCTAAAAAAGGTAAGATATCTCAATGGGACTAACCTGGTTAAATAAAATAAATATAATTTTTATTTCGTTAAAAAATGATGGCAGTTTTAAGTTGGACATATAGAGTTTTAATATGTTGCATATGAACAATGTGGCTCCTGGAAACTATTGTGGTCATATTTTAAAAACGATTCCTTTTCTTTTATGGGAATGACACAAAGTCATGTTGACTCCACAGAGATGTTCAGTCGCCGTTTTTCTTCTAGTCAAGTTTTTTATTCAAAGTGGATTTTCATCCACTTTGAAAATATAATTGTTCACATTATTGAAACATTAACAGACTGATAAATGAGATTTTGGTTAAATTTTACTTATTGTTAGACAACATGATGGGTAAAAGAGCCCAAAAAGTGTCACAAAATTTCCCAGTCTATAGAACACGTGTGTCAAACTTGAGGTCCATGGGCCAAATCTGGCCCGCCGTAGCTTTTTATGTGGCCCTCCAGAGTCTAGACTAAACACTAAGTGATCTTAAATATTATGTTATCAATCAAATCAATACAGTTTTTTATCTGTTTACTGACAAATTATATCAATCAGTCCCTCCAGTTTCTTGAGAATTATTCACAAAATTCATGCAAAATCAACAAATCCCCACACTTTTTGTGTTTATACATAATTGGGAGTTTATCGCAGATTTTCTCAAAAATTGTCAAGAACTTACTTGTACTGAACAGCTGCCTCAGCTTTTATTGATGTCAGATTATAGTTTATGATCTGGACAGCGAGTAATAAAAAGTCTTTGATTTGTATTGCAAAAGAATCACGAAATCCTGGAGGAACTGAAAAGATGTTCAATAATATTTAATTTTAAGGATTCATTGATATTTTAACAGTTTGTGAACAGGTTTCGTCAATACATTCTGGCACAACCGGCCCTTTAAGAGCATTGATCTGGATTTGGCCCAGAACCAAAATGTAAATGAGTTTGACACCGCTGCTATAGAAATTAAGCTCATATTGGAGTAGCTCTGCTTCGTTACTTTTGATTTGTTCTTTTTAAACACTTTTGATTCTTGTTTTTTTTTGTTTGTTTGTTCAGGCGTTGCTTTTTCTTCTGGTTTGGATGCTGTGCAGCTGAAAGGATTTTTGCTCTTAGTTTTTTACTTTCAGGCAGTTGTTAAGATGTGTAACCATGGCAACAATGCATATTTTTTTGCTTCTGATTAGCATCTCAAAAACTCAAATGACACCTGAACTAGAACCTCAATTCCCTGAGGAGTTGAAACTGGAGCTTCATGAATGTAAAGCAGGGAGAGAAAGAGGAGGTTCAAGCCATCTTATTGAGGTGGATTAGCAGTGCTTTCCAACTACTGATGATGTCAGAGGCTTCTTCAGACTTGTTGCGACACTGACTGCTACTGGAGATCTTCCTTTAATGAGTTACGGCAACATTTAATCTCCATTTTCTAATAAATAAAGTAGTTTTGAATTTGATTGAATTAAAACAAAGCTATTAACATTTATTAGTCTGCAAAAGGTTACAAAGCCATGTCCCAGTTGAGGTTCATGATTCCACAATAAGAAAGAGACTCTACAAAAACTGCATCTGTGAGAGTTTGAAGGAAAAAATTTAAATTAAAAATACATTTTCAGAGAAGTAAAAGCTTAAAGCTTCTCATGTATTCAGTCTGTTATAGCTGAGCTTAGCAGTTTAAAACAACTTGTACTTTTTCAGTCGACTAGAATATTTATACTTCATGTTAGTCAAGTCTACAATCTTACCTTTGTTAATTTGGTGCCGTTTTTTTCAGCCGTACATCTGTACGTTTGCGTAGATCTACCTTTTATCTAAAAAGATAAAAGATTACAAGAACTAGGAGATCTAGAAAATAGAGGAACATAACGTCTTTGATACAAATTGTTGCACAATTGACGCAAAGTTCAAATGTTCACTTTTGCTCCAAGTTACTCCAAATAAAAACATGATGTTCAGCTGAAAAAACAGAACCAATCATAACTGTTTTGTGAAATTAAGACACCTACCAGAGTGGTTTCTCCTGTTTATATGAGCATTTGAAGTTAGCTATTAGCATTCACCACTCACTACATTTTCAAAGAGCTTTGTGCTGTCATCTGTAACTTCGGTCAACAGACAAAACATTTTCTGGGGATTTTCAACTGTTTTAGGGTCATTTTGATGTGCTGAATCCAAAAATCGCGTTGGTTTTGCTCCATCAGGTCAACTTTCTGAACTATGGAGCAACATGAGCATCAAAATGCTTGACGGTTTCCTGAGAATCTGGGATCAATGTTCAGGAATTATTTACTTAGAATAAGCATCTATATCTTACTAAAAGTTAATTTTAAGTTAGTGTTGTCTTATTTCAGGTTTACTTAGACATTTGCACTAGAAACTAGACCAAAAATACTTGATAAGATCTTGAGTTTTTGCAGTGAAGCATATTATACGTACATATTATAGTTCCAGTGTCTTTATAACTGCTACTAAAATCTGCATTTTACTGTGTGGCATTAGAGAAAATCACATAAAATTATGTAAGCAAACTGTTTGCTTTAAATTCAAGGTCAGGTACATTTCAGATTTCAAGGCCTCATTGAATGCTTTCATGCATCATCGATGTGTTTTTTAAAACCCATCCCAGCTGGATTTAATGAGCGTTTTGTGTCCTTCGTGGTACAAAGCAGCGGATATTTGTCAAGGTTGAAAACTTGATTAAATATTTTCAGAAAGGTTTTCATCACCTGTTTCATTTTGGTTTGCACCAGTTTTTCATTTTTTATTTATGACGTTCTGTTTGTTTTTCATCAGTGTTCCTGCGATGCTGGGGGTTGATTGTGTTGTCGGTGCACATGGTGCCATCCTGATATTATGAGTCTGTAAGACTTGGGGAAATTGCTGTCCAGTTATTTTCATCCTGACGCTGTAATCCATCCGCACACATTAACACGAGGTTCAATCCTCCTCCCCCGCAGCCGTAGTTTACCGAGGCCACTAATGGGCCCCTATCAAGGCTCAATCATAATGAAACAAAAGGAAATCGCATTACGGCGTCACTGATTTGGCCAACTGGATTGACAAACGCAAGGACGATTTCCTAACTGAGACAAATATTCCCAATCATGTTGTTAATTAAGGTTTTCCAGTTTGGTTAAGGATACGACTGAATGGGTTGGACTCAAAGCGGAGGAATGATCGCAGTCGTTCAATTAGAGGTTGGACGAAAATAGGAAGTGAATCATTGCAGGTGTTTGGTCCGTTTGTCTCCAAGTACTGACATGTGGAACAGCCACTGAACAATCCGTTGTTTAAAAATAGTCATCATTTTGAGAGGAAGTCATTTTTACAAAACCCAGAAAAAATCCAAACCTGATTTGAATTCATAGATGTTGCCTTTAGATCAAGGAGTCAAACTCAATTTCCTTTTGGGCCAAATCCAGATCAGAAATTCTCTTAAAGGGGCGGATGTGCCAGAATGTATTGATAAAACCTGTTCAAAATATCAATGAATCCTTAAAATGAAATATTATTGAACATCTTTTCAGTTCCTCCAGAATTTTGTGATTCTTTTTCAGATTTTTTTGTTTGTGGTAGTAATTTGAAAATATTTCCAATATTTGCACTTATGACGGTAAATGCGACTTTTTATTACTCGCTGTGTAGATCATGGACTATAATCTGACATCAATTAAAGCTGAGGCAGCTGTTTAGTAAAAGTAAAAAAGATTTTTGACAAAAATCTGCAATAAACTCAAGATTGTTGGCGCAAGTTGTTGATTTTACATGAATTTTCACAATAATTCTCAAGAATCTGGAGGGACTGATTGATATAATTTGTCAGTAAATTGATAAAAACTACATTAGTTTGATTGATAAAATAATATTTAATCACACTTAGTGTTTAGTCTAGAATCTAGAGGACCACATAAGAAGTGTTTGCGGGCTGGATTTGGCCCACGGGCCTTGAGTTTGACACCTGTGCTTTGAATGTTTTTGTTTGAGAAAGTATAGCAGAAAAAAGCAGTAGTAATGAAAGTTAATGTTTGATCTTACTATTAGTTTTTTTTTAAATTAATAATTAGTAGATCTTGTAGATTTATTAGATTTAAATATGATAGTTAATGATTAGCTTGTATAAATCTAGTATTTTAAACAGATTTCCTGTTTAAAGGTAGTTGTTTCTCTCCACTGTCTCCATATGCACAACAAGCTGAAGTTGATGGCACCAGGATTGTTTTCTGTGTTTAAGGTGGATTGGTTAGTTTTGGTGGTAATTATACATATATTTAATTAAGTTGAGTTTAATTACAAAAATAAATCAAGGTTAAAGCCACTTACTTTGATTATGATCCTATAATTCTTTTATTTTTTTGTATTTAAAAATTATCTCTCTATTAGAGAAGAGGGATGACATTTTTTCCTCTTGGATGTTTACAAAAAAAATTAAATATTGGTATGTTAGAGCAAGAAAAACAGGAATCGGTTCATTTACAAAATTAACAGGGTAAATATTAGATCTTTAAAAATGTATATGCAGATTTTGATCAGTTTCTAAGAGCTGAAGGGAATTTTTAGGTTTTGTATGTTGAGTCAGAAAAGCAGCTCATTTTTAATTTTAAATCCAAGTGTAAGCTGATCTGCGAATTTTATTAGTTTTATTAGAATTTTTATTAGAATTTTATTTATTAATCAGTTTAAGGAAATCTGGGTTTTCTTCAGGAGTATCCTTTCAAACATTTTATTTATTTCTTAACAAAATGTACAGCAATTAAAAAAAAACACACAACTAATCTAGTATCATAATTTGATATAAATTTTTATTTTTGTTCATCAACATTTCATAATGAGCAGAATATTTTTTCCTCTTCTTCTCTCCTGAAAGTATAATTTTGGGTGTTTTAAACATGTTTTGATTTTAGTTTAAGGAACATTAAAACTGTTTTAATGCTCCTTATTCTTGAATTATCTCCGTTTTACTCTGTACGTAATATTATTCAGCAGTTTGGGTAAGTTAAGCATTGATTAAATAACCTTTTGTTGCATAAGAAAATGCAGTTTCCCACCCAAGTTGAATGACAGTTGACATATTTTATATAATCTAAGCTTCATTTACGATACAGCAATTAAAAATGAATGCTGTTGGAAGTCTGCTCTTTCAGATGTTGCTCTTATATTCATCACTTCAAATAGAGCATATACTCACCAGAACAAAATGGGCGTTTGACCAAGTCTTATGTTTTTTCCTCCCTCTCAGTCTCTTCTCCCCGCGGTGCGAGTCATTTTTCCTCTAAGCGTTTGCCTTGCACCTTTCCTGGATGGCTCTCCCCTCCCCTGCTCACTCCTTCACACTTTTTCCCTCTGCGCTTTCCTCTCCAACGAGGTGAAAAACACACTTATCAAATACAGGTAGGTCACCACGCCATCTCTCATCCTCACCAGTTGCTAAGAACAGAGCACTTTCATGCAAACAAGTTTGTCAGGATCGTACGAGTTCTGCATCCTGTAGCTTTTTTTTTTTCCTCTTTAAGTCGAGGTGGCAGAAGCAACAGCTGTTGAGTGTCTGTGTGACAAAACCAGCCGTGGTTCTTCGAAGCCTCTGCCCAGATATCTCGCCCGAAAAATGCGAATTACCAAGAAGGACTTCTGGTTCCTGGGAGCGATAATCACAGTTCACCGACCATGCCCTCTCCAGATCTGCATTTTGGAGAATCGGTCGTAGTTTGCGTAAAGTTTCTCCAGCTGGAATTAAAGTGAAGACAAAGTGTTAATCCTCAAGGCTGCACAGGATGAATCACTTTTTGTCACCTCACTGCTACTTGGATGCCGATTCATCCGTGAGCTGCTGTTGCATGACATTCCCTTGAAGATGGACCTCTCATGCTGCTTCAGAGACCCGAGCAACACGCGAAAGAGGAGGTGGAGGAGACGGTGGAGGTGGAGGAGTAGGATGAAACTGCGAGGGGAGGAGTTGGAGGAGGAGCTGATGTGGGTGTCTGTCGTGCTTTAGGAAAATCTGAATGTTGATGCAATGACGGAGCAGCAGATCTTTATGCTCTCATATGCTGTCCTTCAATTTAACTTTCTTTAGAAGGATGGCAGTTATTGTTTTATATTAAAACCACAATTATTTAAAATGATTCCTTATAAAGTTTTGGCACGGTTTGGACAAGAACAGTGTGTTAATTTGAATGTTAAATTAATTTTACCTTCCTGATAAATCTAACAGTTAAATTAACTAAAATGTAAACTATTTTATTAAAAATAACCTAAAATCTGCAATTATTTGGACTTTAACAAACACTGTATAACAAAATACAAAATTTATGACACTATAGGACAAGTACCTATTGTATTTTCCGCACTATAAGGCGCACCTAAAAACCTTAAATTTTCTCAAAAGCCGACAGTGCGCCTTATAATCCGGTG
>CAEFZX010017302.1:0-52123 GCA_903066825.1 Alfaro cultratus
ATGTTTGGATGATGGATGGATGATGGATGGATGATGGTTGGATGATGGATGGATAGATGGATGATGGATGGATGATGTTTGGATGATGGATGGATGATGGATGGATGATGGTTGGATGATGGATGGATAGATGGATGATGGATGGATGATGGTTGGATGATGGATGGATGTTTGTCTCAGGGTTTCTGGTTAAAAATGTTTGTTTTCATTCAGTGGGAAGAAAATCCAGAATTTTACTCGAGAGCAGAAATATTCTTACAAAGAGTTTTATGAGCTTTAGTCAAGTCTGCAGTTCATATCTAATAAAGGTTTAAAATAAATCACATTTTCTCCATTTACCAACACATTAACGTTCAGCAGAGTTTTAATCCAACATCTGGAGCCTGAAGGCGTCGACTCCTCGCCGGCTAACGTGACGTGAGGTCACCAAACACACGGCATTGTGGGATTCCTTGAGGCCGAGGCTCGGACGCCTACGGACTCCAGCTGAGATGGGAACATCCCAACCCAGCGAGGCAGAGGAAGTGATGCGATTCCTCCCATCCCAAGGTCATCCCGCGCTGCAGCGACTCCCAAACAGTTTCTCCGCCGCAGGAGAGCGGAGAGCAGCGACGGCCGCTGCAAGTCCTCCAGTTTGTGGCTAAGGAGAAAATAACTCATCTGAATTACTTCCTGTTGTCTCCCTTCTTGCTGGTGTGTGTTGAGTATCTACAAACACACTCAGTTAGTTGATCTCTTGAGAACTTTACTAAGTTCCAGATATCATTAATTACTTCCTTTAAAGCCCTAAATCAAAGCTCAGACATTTTCTGAGCTTACTCTCTGATTTCTTAGGTTTTTGGTGAAAATTTGCAACTTTTACTTTTTTTCCTCAAATCTACAACGACCCTAAAACACCATCTTAGACTTTACTGTTTCAAACGTTTCGACTGAACACATTTATTTTAAGTAATAAGAACAGAATTACAAACAGAAAATTACAAATTAAA
Source organism: Alfaro cultratus (assembly GCA_903066825.1). Classification (NCBI taxonomy): domain Eukaryota; kingdom Metazoa; phylum Chordata; class Actinopteri; order Cyprinodontiformes; family Poeciliidae; genus Alfaro; species Alfaro cultratus. Next base: position 990 of record CAEFZX010017302.1, read on the forward strand.
AGTTTGCATCTGCAGGCCAAATTTCTATCTTTTCTGAATTGCTGCTGCACTTTGGATGCTGATACATTAGAGAGATTTTCAATTATTGTTCTATAATCAACAGTTTTTCTTTAAGACACTGAAAATAGCAGAACATTCATGATTTTTTTGTAAATTTTTTTATCTGAAGTGATGGACAAAAATGGCCAAAACCCTGAACTGGAAGCAATCTGCACCAATCTGTGCAGACGGTCAGCGACACGGCTGGATGACGAACAACAGAGAGTAAAGCGACGTGTCAAATCAGCGAACAGGATCTTTCTCTCTGGCTTCATCACGGATCTCAACATCAGACAGACGGAAGGCGGCGCGGATTATCAGGCGGCTGGCAGGCGGCGGAAATGTTTACCGCTCAGTTTACAGGATCAAAACGTCCAGAGGAGAAAACGGCCCGGTAAATAAGAAATCAGATTTCAGTTTGCTCTACCTGAGCTGCACCGTGTCACTATGGAAATGATCGCATCTAGAAATCATTTCTATGTTTTAATTCCTAACGGTCAGAGCACATCTACTGTAGATCTGAAGCAATAGAGCGTTTCTGTTTTATAACTTTAATTTACATCAATATGTTCCCATAAATCTCCACATAACTTCTGACACAGATATGAACACGACTGTTTTTATCCATCAGTGACTTTATTCATAAATCTTAATATCAAATGTTGTGATCAGTGTTTTTGCACAAATGATGAGAATAACAGAACTACAAGCTATTACTGGTAACTTTAGTGTTTAAGTTCAAGTTTATTTATTTATGTATTTATTTATTATTTTTGTCAAAAAGAAAAAAATCCATCAAAACTACAAAAAAAGACACAACTAGTACAGAAACAGACGATATTTATTCAACTGTGGGATTTAAGTGCAATTAAAAAAACTGAAAAACTGCATTGATTGATACATCTATGCTAACTTTCATGTTTATATATATATATAATTATTTATTACCATTCTTGATGACCAGGGGCCAAACAAAATCCTTTCAAGGGCCACAAATGGCCCCCGGGCCCCATTTTGGACACCCCTGCATTAGAGTTACATTCCCTATTAAAACTTAAAGGTTTATCTGCGATACGAAGGATAATTGGGGTTAAAAACAGCCGATGTGAAAGAAGGAAGCGGAAATCGAACTGTAAGACACCCGCTGTCCCACTGAACCACCGTCAGCCAGACACACAAACTTAACCTGGAAACACAAAGAAACCCATTTACTTTGTAATTCAGGACTTCAAAATGAAATGGCAAATGTGGCTCCCTAGGAAACGGGATCGATCTCTGAATCAGATGAAGAATCACTTCAATCGGCTCCCTGGGACGACGCGCCAGGATCCGTCTGTGTGTCACCGACGGCCGACGGACGGAGAACACGGTTCCACAAATATGGAGCGACTGCAGGATGAAAACACTTCCTCAGACGGAAACATGAGTCATTTATCCAACTAATGAAAGTACAAAACCCGCTGCACCTTTCTGCCTCCTGGAGCGAAGAAAACGTGACAAAAACAGATAAAACACCAAGTTACATATTCAGAGAGTGGAAGAAAATTACAATCAAGTAAGAGTAATAATACTTTAACATATTTTTATTCAAGTATTTGAAAAGTTTACTCATGTACTGAGTAACTGATCAAATTATCATTTAATATTTAAAAATTACATCATCAGATGGACAAAAATATAAAGTTTTGGTATATTAAGAACCCAAATGGCAATAATTCATATAAGTAACAAAAAATAACCAATTTCTTTTACAAAACAAGTTCAGAAACTCCAACTGTCACGTGTTTGTTTTTCATTCAGTGGGAAGAAAATACAGAAATTTTGCTCAAGTAGAAATACTTTGTAGTAAAATTACTCAGGTAGAAGTAAAAAGTACAACATAGTAAAAATACTCACAAAAGTAAAATCTTCAAATAAATTAGTTACTACCCAGTTCTGCTGCAGGGTCCGAAAAATCAGACAGGATGTTTCCAAATAATGTAAAGTAAATGGCTAAAATAACGTCTACGGAGGACCAAAACTGATATAATTAAAAATAAAAGAAGACATTTATTTTGTTCTTCCTTTCCTTACAAATGCATTTAGCCAAGAAATGTAACTATTTAAAGACAATGTGAAAGAAATGATATTTATTTCTGATTTTATTTTTAATTATGTCAGTTTTGGTTTTCCATGTTCACCATCTGCTGTAGATATTAAATGTTAAACCAAATTAGCAGCTGATCTGGTTTGGTAGTAACTAGTTACATTTACTAGAGTAAAAAGTTACTTTAACAGTACTTTTACTACGCTGTACTTTCTACTCTTACTTGAGTAAAAGTTTTGGATTTTCTTCCCACTGAATGAAAAACAAACATGTTTTAAATCCACCAGACTCAAACCTGCAGCTTCTGTTAAAGGTTTTAGTGAAATAAACAGATTTGGAAAAAATATTTTGTTTTTCATTAATTATATGAATTATTGTCATTTTGATCCTTAAAATACACAAATTTCCACTTAACTTTATATTTTGGTTTGTCTCTTTATGTAATTTTTAAATAATAATGATTGATCATTTGATCAGTTACTCAGTATTTTAGTAAACTTTTTACCAAATACTTTTTTACTTTTCCTTGAGTAAAAATATGTAAAACCTGAAATATCTACTTCAGTTTGAAAAGTCTGAGGAAGTGAAGCGAAGTGAGGTCAATCAGACCTTCAGAGAGACGGACAGTCTGACTCATCCCTCCAATTACCCCGGCCTGCCCCCAGGGGTATTTAGCTCTAATTACTGCCCCCTGGTGGAAAGGCCAATCACTGCAGGTTAATTGTTTGATCTCTGCCATATGTCCAGCCTGCCGCCATGTTGCTCCCAGCTGCTCCAGTCCAACCACCAAACTTTACTCACAAACCAAAACCTCATCGCTGCTTTTCAAAATGGCCGACTTACCTTTTTCCATCTTTTAAATGAAAAAATGCAAAGGAAAATTACATATTGTAAATCAGCTAGCATGTTAGCAATTCTTCTGCCTTAGAATTAACCATAAAACTACTTTCATTTCTTCTGCTTCTGGCAAAGTGAGAGTTTCTGCTGCTTTAAGGTGAATTAGAGAGTTTAATTACAAACAGTCACCTGGTGCAGGTGGAAACAGCTGACGGGAGCAGAAACGACGAGCTGGAAGACAGTCAGAAAGATCATGTAAAACTGTCCTTCCTCTCACAAGCATGCAGACGTTTCACAGATCTGCTAACATGAATATCTGGGGAGTTTTAAATGAGCCTGTCAGCAGGGGGCCGACCAGGGGTCCAAAGTGCGGCGCGGGGGCCATTTACGGCCCTGTGGAGGATTTTAGGCCAAAATAAAAACAAAAAATCTATCTGAAAAAGTTCAAAACTGTCTGATAATGTAAATGTACAAAACCTTTTTTATGTTTTGCATCTACAAAAATTAACTATTTTGTTATGTGAATGTCAAGTTTTTTAATATTTCACTTTAAAAACATGTAAAACTGAACCAAAGTGCTGTACAAACATTGCTGGGTGGTTTGTACAGTTCTGTACATTTTATTGATTTAAATCACGTTTTACATTTTTAACAACGGCAGAAAAGTTTGTTTTAAAGGGGCGGTGTTTATGTACGTGAGTAGACTTTTTAACCAAATACTCTTTTTACTCTTACCTGAGTAATTTACCTCTGATTATCTTTAAATGTCTCTGAATTTCTAGACTTGGTTTTTGTAAGTTTTTCTGTCTGATCTTTACTCTTCCACAGCCATTCTCCTCTTGTGTCAGTTAATTTAGCTTTATTTGCTCTAAATGGGACTGTTTACACATTATCTGCAAAAAAGACGTGTCTACATTTGTCATCATGGAAGATCAGATCAAAACTGCTCTTTCTCTTTTGCATGTACAGAAAATAAATGGTTATTTAGTCATAATTCGTGTTATGAATATTGACACAATCATTGTATAGGTATGAATGCTGCTTTTTAGAAATAAGTCATTATTTTGACCTTATGTGAACATTTTCTTGCAGGATATTTGTGTTATGCAGTGGAGAAATGACGAATATATTTCAGGAAATTACATAAATTGGACTCTGTTCACTGGAGAATAAATGGAAACAAATATCGTCTATAAGTGTCAAAAACCTTAAAAATACATTTTGTTTTGAAGGTTATTCCTCTATTTAGAGCACATAAGATGAGTGTGTCCTTGTCTGACTTTGTGTTGTTGTTTAAAAGGGTCAATCAGGTGATTTAAGAAACGTCACACACACACACACACACACACACACACACACACACACACACACACACACACACACACACACACACACTGTGCTCTCGAACAGGAATCCAAATGGTGCTCCCTTGATGGAAAACAGCACATCCAGGGGAAAAGGACAGATATTACACGGATCATTAGTCTCAAATATAAGAAAGGGAGCATCGCCGCAGCCTAATGACGCTTTGATAAGCCCTGTTCTGGAAGCAAACATAATCTGTTGACTTTCAATTCTTTTGTCACACCACCAATGATAGTTGAGGCAGAATGAAGCATTCTGCAGTAAATGGGCTGCTGTCATGCAGAGCAGCAAAATGTGGGACGTCTTGAAAAGATAAAAGGAGCTCATGGAGGGGAACGTATAAATATCTGTTTTTTAGCATTTTCAGCTGAATGTTTACAGCTGCTTCTCATCAAGGCTGACATAAACGCCTGCTGTCTGCCGCCGTTCCATTAGCCGTGAATCACAACAGCGGCTGATGGCGGCAGCAGTTCTCACCTGTCAGGAACCAAAGACAACTACATATTACTGCTACTTTACCGCGACACCCAGCAATCCTGGTCTGCTTAGGAGGTAAAAACTGATATCGGTGATGACTGACTGCATGGGAAGAGAAGTGCATTACCTGTTAACTAAAATGATTTTTGGTCCTCGTCTCATGATGGGAAACGACCCATAAATTCAGCTGCTTCACATTCATAGAGTCGATATGTTACGTTATTCTGAAACCTGATTCTTACTAGAAAAAGTAAAATAATGAAGATAAACATTTTCCAACAATTGTTTTGAAAAAACACGTCATATTTCCTGCACTTCCATCCGTTAGCGCCTGCAGTTTTACGCGCCTTGAGATTTAGCTTAAGCAAAAACAAAAGAGAAATAAAATTACTGGATTTTTTATTGACTAAATCTCTTTACTATTAGCAGAAATGTGGAGAACGAAGGTATTTTGTACGTGTGAGGCTGTCGGACTGGGCATGTGTCCGTCTTAAACCTTATTGGTCAGTTTACGTTTGTTTCTTTGGCGGCTTGGTGCTTTTTCTGTAAATTAAAAATGAACGAGTGGAGTTTGAAACATCTCGTAGCTCTACTGCTGCGTTCACACCAAACGCGCCTGAGGCTTCAGTTTGGACGCATTTACACTTTGAAATCAGACGCTTTACATTTCGCTCCAGACGCGCGCTGGAACGAGTCGTTGCTTCCCGTCGCCGCTGGTCTCTCTGCACAATGGTGGATGAAACTAAGAGTGGCACCAAAATATTATGCACTGAAGCTTCTGCAATCATAACGGAGGCTCTGATGCTGAACATTTTCTGTTCAGTTTCTATTGAACAAACAACGGCGACAGCTGATAACGGCTCGACGCGCTTTGGAGCCTCTGGCCGTTTTTCCTCTCTTACTTTGAACAACGACAGATGAAATATTGAGAGAGTCTTGGTTTTATTTACTCAAATCAGCAGAATGTTGTCGTCGGCCTCATGTTTGCTGGGCATTTAAGCTATCAGCTTCTCCTCTGGAAGTAAAGAATAACTATGTTGTTTGTGCAGTTTTATCCAGGAACAGGGCTAAAACTGCTCCAGGTCACTCTGACCTGAAAAGGATGTTTGCGTGTTTTAGTAAAGTCAGTTGCATCTGAGACGTCAGAAGGGAGTTCATGTTTGGACAGATTGAGCCCAACTTGAAAAAGTCCTCCAGTCGGATGTTGAAATGGACCAGATGTGACTTGTGGACAAAGTCTCCAACACAAAATCATTTCCGTTGTGTAAATCAATGGAAATGATGCCATTGGTAGAAATGTTCAAGTACACACCAATACAGATGATTTCCTGTGTTCAATATTTAGTAGAATCTTTTTTAAAGTAGATTGGATCCACTGTTTGCTTGCTTTAGGTTTTGTGCGTTGGAGTTGGTTGTGCTCTTGTGGGTCAGGTGCAGTGATAGTTCCTGCAGGCTCCTGCTTCCATCCAAAGTCAAATTATTTGCACTGGACTTCCTGAGTGTAGGCCTCAGTTAACCTGTGTTATGCTGTTTGCACCCCGAGGCGTCCTGTCAAAAAAAACAGCCTGACGACAACCTGACAACTCCATCCATCTCTTCTACCCACCGGAGAGAGCAGATCTGATATGGCAATCAATAACATTTTGCAATTAGTTTCCCCCCTGAATGCAGGTTGGAGGGGGTTCTGTTGGGTTCTGCTGGGTCCCTGGCACAGCTGGACCGAGTGGAAATCAGCCACATGTCCTGACATTAGCCAAATTCTCTGGAGAGCTGCTGACATTTCCATATGTCCACCGAAAAGACGGAGAGGTGTGTGACACAATTCAAGTGCAATGTTTAGTTTTTCACCTCTGCAGGACGGTCCAGACGTGGCAGCTGGATCCGTATCAAGCTGTAACAACAGATAAACGTCATTCATCACTGACGATTCTGGACGTTAACCCTGACCAACAGGGCTTAACTGCACAGAGCATACAATTCCCAGCATGCCTCTGTGTCATCTGGACGCCCTCAACAGCCTGCCAAGGCTGCAGAGAGGTGATGGAAATCAGTTTCCTCGCTGTGATTATGTCTTTATGTGAGGAAACGGATTAGATCAGGAACAATATGAAGGACAAAAAGATATAGATATATAAACAAAGACATATTTCATAAATCCTGGTGATTTATTAATCTAAGCAGGTGACAGAAGCAAAATATGACCTGTCATTCACGAATGATAAAATGTTCCCCATTTGAGTGTGTAGCCAAGGGCATGTGGAGGCTGCTGGAAAGAAAAGACAGATTAAAACCCTCCATCAACAGCACTTTGATAGATTAGGCCAAACATCCCAGCATGCTCATATTTTCATTTTACAGTGACTTTCAATGTAGTCTGAAAGTTTAACTATTAAAATCCGTCTCCGGTGAGAAATATCTTCCAACAATTTGGTCCTAAATTGACTGAATTCGATTGGAAACAAGAACTCCAACATTTGTTACATTTTCTTCTGCTGCGGTTCGTTTTCTCACTGGACTAATTGAAAAACCTGTTCCCCTCCTGGCCTGTGGGGGCGCTGCAGCAGGGAATCAACACATAACCCTCTGAAGAAGACATGGAGTTCAACTTCCTTCTTCACCAAATGGAAACAAAAATGGAGGCGTCAGATTTTGGTGGTTGGAGGATTTCTCCATCGACATAAATTACTGGTTTGGTTTCACCTATTAGCCGCTAACGCTAGCGACGCGCCTGCAGCCATTACTGTGTATTATTTATTACTGTGTATTATTTATTACTGTGTATTATTTATACCCACAAAACCAAACTGTCCCAATGAAGGATGAGCAGAAATTTGTCACAAAATGTTTGTAGTTCCCTGGTTTCTTACCACATTTCTATAAAATATGACTGAAATTAAAGCTGAAACTTGTAAAATATGTTTTCTTCCTGGATATAAATCTACAAACAGTTTGGTTTCTGTCAAGATGAAAGAGAGGACTAAACAAATATACCTTTTATAATGGTCTGCTAATGCTAATGCTCTGCGCTACAGTTGGCTTCCTGCTTTTGGAGCCGTTTCCGGTCCGCTTGGCGTTCACACGGCTTTCGAAGTGGGTCAGAGTTCACTTCAACCGAACCCAGACCGAGGATTTTAGGTGAACCAGAGTTTGATTTTTTGGTTTGATTAGAGTTCGATTCACATTTCCCCAAACAAACCTTCCAGAAAAATGAACTACAGTTCGATTAAAACGGACCGAACAGGGCGGGTGTGAACGCTCCCTTTTGATAACCCAAAGTACTTTGTGTTTTTCTCTTGCCTGTCTTCTGTCCTTTAGTTATTATCACTGGAAACTGAAGTGAAACCCAGCATTTATTTAATCTGTTTCAGTTAGTAAACTCACTTCTAAAATCATCCAAATGCTTATCTAGCACACATCCAAAAAAAATAAAATAAAAAACAATTTTCCCTTTTTTGTTTCGAGAAATTATTAATGTTCCTTCAGACTTTTAAAATCCTGGGAGAACGGCAAATAAATATTCAATTTCCCCAGAGGGTGCTGGAAAAAAAAGACTACACAAGCAAGTTGTTCAGAGTTATTCTGCACAGGAGTGAAAATACATTAACTCAGCATATTAAAAACCTAAACAAATAAGGAGAGATATTCCTTTTTAATAAATGAGGCTTCAGCAATGAGAAAACTGATGAAAAGGGATTCTTAAAGCAAAGACGATATTTTATGCAGAAGGAAGAATATGCTGCTTTCTAAAGCAAAATGATGCTTAGCTCTTGAACTTGTTACAACCACAAACTGCAAACTGTTTTATTTGGATTGTACATTAAAGAAAAACAGAAATGTGGAAATGTGAAGGAAAACAATACAAGGTTTTTATAAGAGAGTTATGCTTTCAGTTTTTGTACAGTAGAAATATTTTATTCTTTTCTCTGCAAAATCTCATAAAATTGGACAGATTTAAAGTTTTCTCATCCAACAGAACTTCAAGTTTCTTCCAACTCAAACATCAGTTTCCAGAACTTTTTCTCTGTTGCATATTCTAAAAAGAAAAACGATGCGTTCATATGAAAATGGCTTTTCATATAAATTATAGCTATAAATAAACGTCTTCATAAACCTGACAAACTTTACAACTAAGTTCAGACCTTAAATATAAATACGTTTTTATAATTTTATTATAAAAACTGCCACCAAAACATTAAAGTTAATGTCATAATGAAAAATGATTGGACTAAGCCGTTATCTGCTTTACATATGTGCATTAAAAGCAACTGAATAATGATCATATGAGTCTGGAATAAAACAAAAATGTAAATATTTTCAGAGTTTAGGTGAGAATTTTGCAGCTTTTTCATCATTACTCTGAACTTCTCTAAATAACGGCAAAAAAAGGTTCCAAAAAAATTATACTCAAGAAATAATTCATAATAAAATTACTTGAATAAAAGTAACAAGTACAGCATAGTGAAAATACTCCTAAAAGTAATTATTTTCAGAAGTTACTTAAATAAATGTAACTAGTTACAACCCAACTCATAAATTATGAAGCTTCCTGCAGAAAATGGTTGCACCAGATTTTCTTTACAGAATAAAAGTGGATTTTCAGACGTTATTTGCTTCAGTTAGACGATGTTTTGTGTTGGTTTTTCACATAAAATCTCTGTAAAATACATAAAAAATTAGATTTTATTGTGAAAATGTTGAATGCTTCATAAGGAACCTATGATAAAAATGTACAAACATTTCCTTTTCAGGGTCTCTCTAAAGAAACTGTAAAGAAACATAAATAAATGTGAAATATAAGTCAGTTGAACTGAAGAGCGTTTATCATCGACCTCGTTGTGTTTGAAGGTTACAGACAGAAATATCAGCAACGTATGAAGCCATTAAGTCAGAGTTCAACTCTGATCATGACAAATGATGATGTTTTCATGTGAGCCCACGAATTGGACATCAATAAAGTCTAATGGCATGTCAGACCTATTAATAGATTACATAAAACACAATATCCCATCAGGCCTACAGGCTCTAATGATCCTAAGGAGTCGAGTCGAGTCGCTTTGGGTCGGATTGATCTCAGCGGAGACGATGCTGCCAGAGTCCAAACTGTCGGCCAGAAGGGCTGAAATGATTCAGTCGAAAGCACTTTGGGGCCACAGACATTATTTCAGGCGTTTTCGAGCCACATTGTGTCATTTTATAACACAATCCAGTAATTATTTCACCTTCAGTTGTTAGAAAAATGCTGCATATATCAAATGTATTAAAGGGTCTCTGTCTCTTTAAGAAGCTCCTACTCTGAGACTCCGCCTGCAGGAAGTAGTCACAACCTAAATACTGCCCCTTTAAAACAAATATTTTCTGCCTTTTTTAATTTTATCTGCTCAGTTATAAACTAAAAATGTAATTTAAATCAATCTTAAATCAATCTGTGAACCTCACTGTCCTGTGCGTCAGATTTACTCCTTTCTAGAATTGAGTGAACAACACAAAATCCTCTGCAGGGCCGTAAATGGCCCCCGGGCCTCACTTTGGCCCCCCAGCTTATAGCAGATCACTGAGAGTTTATAAGAAGTGAATGTACTGACAGATATGAGCAGCAGTGTGCAATATTTCTTGAGACATAATTAAAAATAGCTGCTTGCTAAAGCCGCCTCAGCATTGAAGGTTTTGACGTTTCGGGTTTTAAATCTGCTTTCTGCTTACTTGACAGTAAATTTCACTATTTAAAGAACAAAATCCTGTTTCTAAATTTAGCAGCTCTTCATATGTCCTGACTGCTCTGCCATTATTTTATGGCTGTTTACAGTAAGATGGTTCATGAATACAGATCTCACACTCGGCCTTTTATTCTTAAATTCAGCTCAAATGTTTGCTTAATCTACATAAATGTAACATCAAGTTAAACTACAGATTTTTTTTGACATTTATGTAAATCCTTTCCTCTCTGTGTATTAAACTTTCTTTTCTGAGATGTTTCTCTCATGACTGTTGAACCTAAATATCCATTACACATAAATAAAATGACAGTCAATAAAAACACAGTAACTGTCGAGTAAGAAGCAGATAATTATCAGCTTTCATTCCTCCTGCATATATTTGACATTTTCCTTTTTGTTTGACGTAATATTTAAAACACAGCTTTGGTCCATACAATTCAACGTTTGTATTATGTTATATGAAAAATAAAGTATATCAATCAATAGAGCAAGTTTATTTGTGTAGCACATTTCTCAGTAAAGGATTGTACTTGGTAGTGCAGAACTGGGTGATGTAGAACCGGGTGATGTAGAACCGGGTGGTGTAGAGCTGGGTGATGTAGAACTGGGTGATGTAGAACCGGGTGGTGTAGAACCGGGTGATATAGAGCCGGGTGATATAGAGCCGGGTGGTGTCTCTATCTTCCTGGGTGGTGTAGAACCGGGTGATGTAGAACCGGGTGATATAGAGCCGGGTGATGTAGAACCGGGTGATGTAGAACCGGGTGGTGTAGAGCTGGGTGATGTAGAACTGGGTGATGTAGAACCGGGTGGTGTAGAACCGGGTGATATAGAGCCGGGTGATGTAGAACCAGGTGGTGTAGAACCGGGTGGTGTCTCTATCTTCCTGGGTGGTGTAGAACCACCCAGGAAGGGTTCTAGCCCCAGGAAGAAGCTGCTGCAGGAATCAAAGTTTCTCTAATCGGAGACTTTAGTCTCTGGTTCTGGAAATGTTCTGCAGCTGGGAGAAGGCCCACTTTGGGTCAGGTCAGAGGTCAGAGGTCAGCCTGATCTCTGGTATCTGTCTGTAGTAACTGAACCAGTTTAGTTCGTCAGACTTGAGTTGTGGTCCGTGTCAGAATGTGTTCTCTCCATTTTTGTCTTGAGCCTCTAAAACTAAAAGTTTGACTTGTTTCACAGCTACAAGAGCAAATCTTTCACTCTGCAACATCCTGCTTCTGTTTTCTTAAGATGCTGCGTTGTTTTAATCTTTCAATACGAGTCATATCACATCCCAACGTCTCTGTTTTGGCGATAACTGCTTAGCTAATTATTGTAATTGTTGTTTTAAACAAATGAATACAGTTTTCAATTTAGAAATGAAATTTTAAAGTCTTTTTTTATTATTATTTTTGTCCAAATTGAAGCATTTTGAGTTCTCTTATTAGAAAACAGTTTGATTTCATTAATGGTATCTAGAGACAAAAATGATATTTAAGTTTCTCCTTCACTTCGTCCTTCTCCGTCCGCCTCCATCACTTATGTTTAATGTAATTATGAACTCTGCAGCCGAATCAACCACCTTATTATCCAGCGGGACGTTTAAAGCAAAAAGCAGAATGAAAACATTAAAGGCTTCTGGGAATAAACACAAATAAACAGCAATCACACAGTTATCCAGAGGCTGGTGATGTGGACTTAAAGCTTTGTCACGATATTTTGTGATGACAAATAAGAAATATTTAACTGTATGGCTCTGGCCGTGTGTCACAGCAATAACAGTCCCACAAACACAAATACTGCTCTTAAAAACATTCCCATCAACGGGCGTGCCATGGTGGCGTAGGGGTTTAGCGCGACCCACATTTGGAGGCCTTGAGTCCTCGACGCGGCCGTCGCGGGTTCGACTCCCNCTCCTGACCCCCTTCCTGTCAGCCTACTGTCAAAATAAGGGACACGAGAGCCCATAAAAAGCCCCCTGGTGGGGCAAAAAAAACATTCCCATCTATGAAACTCTTCCAGTTTCATAAAGAAGCAGCACACAGCAACTGCATTTAATCATATTTTCAAATTTATTGGTAATTATTGATACTCTCATTGAACGATGGAGAAAATAGCAAAAACATCAACAATACAGACAGTTTTGGGGTTTTAAATTTTATCAATTTGAATTTATTGTGAGAACAGATCAAAATTCTTATGACAAGATATTTATCACGATAAATGATAAACAATACGATAAATGTTAGCTAAAATATAAAGTCTGGAAAGCAGTTGATCTTGTAAAAAGGTTTGAGGATTAGTACTGTAAAAGTTATTTTGTTCTTTTTAAACACAANCAACGGTCCTCTTGGTGAAATGCTTTGAACAATGTGGCCTGAAATGATCAGGTTTCTTTTTGCCTCTTCTCCTGCTGCTCCCTCGGGCCTCCCTGCCGTCAGCCTGCTGTTATATTTCATGTTCAAGATCTCGACCGGGGAATTGAACTCGTGTTTTGAACGGTTATCCTAAATGATGATTAGTGTGGTATTGATACCACCGGTCTAATCTTCACATGTGGGCTTCCAGCCACCGAGGTAAACATGTGTTATGATAACTTCCCTTAGTGAGAGAAACAAGAGAGGCTGTTTCCTTCAGTGTCAGCTAATTATTTCTGGCCTCCTGCTGTTCGCTCTCTCTGACTCCTCTACTCCAAACTCTCTCATTAGGGTCCACAGATCAGCTCTCGTCTTCTGCATCAGCTCAATCCTTCTTCTTCGTTTATCTATTAGCTTAGTTTCCATTGTTCATAAAGAAGCTTTTTTTTTTCAAAATATTTTTATTAGAACCAGTCAAACAAATTCCAATGTATAATTGTTATTGCACTTCCTGCTGGAGGGCAAAAAGCTGCTCGCTAACGATGACTAGCGTTGGTATTACCTGTAAAGTTGTCAACATAACAGCTAAATCTTAAATGTTCGCCTGATATATAAAAGAAAAATGAACGGAAGGGGGAAGTAGGTCAGTTACGCTAGCTTGACTATGACAACCGTAACATGTTGATGGGCTGTGGAACTCTGTTTTGGTTCAGTTACAAAGTAAATAGAGGCGACCCACACACCAACTGTGACAGATCACCAGTAGAGCAGGTGTTAGCATCAGCTAATCAGCCACCACTGTGTTAGCCTAGCAGCGCTAGCTAATCTACCACAGCGATAATAACAAAATAACCGTCACTCCTGAAAACATAAAACTGTAACAGACTGAATGTTCTGCTCTTTGTGTGGGAAATGTTAGAATCCTGATCCATTAGTGGTGTTGTTGTCAGTTGCTATGGCAACGAGTCAGAGTAGCGTAGCCGACACAGTCAGAAAAAATGTAATTAACGGTTGTTGATAGTTATAAAAGTTAAAGTTAGTAAAAGTAAAAAAAAAAGGAAAAGATATGAAAGGAAACTGTTTTTTTATAAAACCTTTGTCTACATCCTCAAAAAGTGTGTTTAATTTTCTCAAGCTTTAAACACAAAGGATGTTGAGGGACTTTTATCAGCGTAGCAATAAAGAACGTCTAGCAATTAAAGATGTAAAAGCATTGAGGAGAATTTGGTGCTAAAAGAGCAGAAGACACATCAGGACGTTTTTTAAGACGTTTCCTCAGACTTGCAGACACACAGGTCCGATTCCTGCACCGTCACACCAAGCAGAGCCTCATTAAGGAGCAAATGCAGCAGTGAGTGTGCATGATGAATGATTCTTTTTGTAAATCTCCCAATGTGACTTAAATAAAGGCAGCACCGGCTAAAATGGGCTTTTTCATGAAATAATCCACAGACGAAGAGTCTGCAGGCCAATTTAAAAAAGATTTTACTGCCATCTTAAAATGCTGCTAATGACCTCCTTAATCAATGACTAATGGGAATTTATTCAAAATGAATTACTTACGATAACCAATAAAGAAATATAGAATTCAATATTTTAATGATTAATGATGCATTAAGTTAAATGCTAAATATTAGGAGTTTCTTCCATTTCTTTAACAAGTTTTCTTCTTTTTTGGACAAGAAATTTCCACTTCTTGTTTGACTATTTTACTTTATGTTGAAAACAACAGCAACTCATACATCTACAGATACTCAATCATTCTGAAGCACCAAAATCAGTTTATGCATAAGAAAAACATATTTATTTAATAAAAAATAACATCACTAAACTGTGTAAAACTCTGCTTCACTTAGTTTAGTTAGGAGTTTAAACTGTTACAGACTCTAAGTGTTTTTTACACTTCTAGAAGTTATCAGCAGCTGTTTTCAAAAATAAAATGTAACTTATCTTGTTGGAGGCCTTAATTTTGAAGTAATTTATAAAACATTACTGAAACATTTCAGTTCTGATCAGTTTTATTCAAACATTTCACAGTAAACTTCGTCCAAATTCAATTTACATTCATATCCAATTACCTGAATATTATAATAGTCCAGTTAAACCAAATGCCGTTTGAATGGATAATTATTTATTGTCTTTTGAAGGAGATTTTGCATTGAGCCAGGAAAACTTTCCATGGCAAAGGAAACATTCGCTGCTGTTCCTAAACTGAAACATTTCTTTTACATTTTTGTTCTTTGACAAACTAATTTTAATGTTGGAGAAATTGAAAATTCAAAAAGGCAGATTGATGAAAAGATGTAATTTACTTCAGCTTTTAGCAGCAGAACTGAGACTGTTGAGGATTTTAATCTGTTTTAGGGATTATAGAAAATATTGAACCTGAAACAACCTGCAGTAAAGAAATCGCCATATTTCCTTTTCTCCTGGTTTCAGTTTAATGCTTTTTGTTCACTGTACAAATGAAATGTATTCCATTTAAAGTGGCAGTATAATTATATCCTTGCAGGCAAACAAATAACTGTCCTTTGACTGGAAACCTCACTTATTGAAAGCTGCATGGACACAAACAGAGGAGCGTATCTCTCATGTTTATCAATGCCGGCTTGTTGAATGCATCTGCATAATGGCCACATATTTCTGCACACAGGATCTGCTGACTCACTTCAAAATAATGAGGTCAATGCTATCTTTCCCATCAAATGTCTTTTTTTTCCACACCGTTCCCATTAAACTGACGATTTCTTTTTGTTTTAACGTATATATAAAAGTGATTTTGATTGGCAGCAGCTGAGGTGAAGGACAAGCCACAATTCATGCTTTTAGGCTGAAAAACCAGAACCAAATTAGCTCCATCATAAGCAGGTTTGCCAGCTGTCCATTTAAGCTTCTTGTGTCCCTAAAGTCATTCCTTTATGTCAGGATCAGAGACTATAAACGTGATTTGGGAGGAGAAGCAGCGAAGCCGTGATTGGCGAGTTAGAGCTCTGTGTGCGATCCTGAAGGTCGAGCTCCAGGCGGCGTCAGATTTGGTCTGATTAGCCGGGCTGCTCAAAGATTACTTCAGGTACACACCCGCCGCGCCTCGCTTTTATTAGAGCCATAGGGGTCTCTGCTGTAATTCATGTGAATAAATGGAGTGTTTAAATGATTTATGATTGATTTAGTGGAGATGGAGGTTTCTGCAACACAGATAACAGCATCCGCAGGCGTTCTCCAACTAGCACCATTCATCATCACATGGCCGTCTATGACTAAATCTATTCCAGGGGACAAAATGTGCATTTAGATGTCAGACTGTGTAGTTGATGCTTTTACATCTACAAAGAGGAGATGGTTTAATATTTTTGACAAATTAAATATTTGGATTATCTTTTATTTTTTGGTTTATTGAACAAGTCATAAAATATTAGAAGTATTAATAATGAAATGAAGAACCTCATGTTAATAAATGCAGCAAAATTTAGACATAATAGAAAAACTAAAACCAACCACCTGTAACCTGTGATGGTTTCCTTTTACATGATTATATATGATGAACATCAAATGAATGAATGTTCTGTATATATATTAAAATAAATATTAACCTAACCCCAAAATGATTAGTAGATTTTGGAAATTATTTTTATGCAACAATTTTTTTTTTTCCAATAGAAAATATGAGACATTTTTCAAGATTATCAGAAAATTTTGTATTTTTTGGAAAATCATTCTTATTTTTAAAAAAGTACATTTAATTAAAAAAATATGTCAAAAGATATGGTTTGTATAATTTTGTTGTAAAACTGGTATTAATTTTCTAAATACAAGTGGAAACATGCAAAAAAGTCAAAAGATTAAATTAAACAAAAGATTGTTTACTTTAAAAATATGGGGGAGTACTCATATTTTATGACATTTGTTAAATAAAATGTAAATTACAAGAATAAAAAAATACTCATTTTGTATTTCTTATTAATCTTGAAAAATGTCACATTTATATGAGAAAAATAACTTTTTGTTTAAATAAAAATAATTTAAAATTTGGTGAATCATTTTGGGTTTAAATTAATCATTTTATTAAGATAAGTAATTTTTTTCTCCAAAGACATTTATTCATTTGATGTTCATCCTATAAAATCAGGTTTAAAAAAAACAGATTAATTCATTTATAACTCGGGAAAAATGTCTTGTGAAATAATCTGCCAATGGAACTAGAACTGGGTTGCTAGGTAACGGGCTGGGCTTGGCTGGCGTTGCTAGGTAACGGGCTGGGCTTGGCTGGCGTTGCTAGGTAACGGGCTGGGCCTGGTTGGCGTTGCTAGGTAACGATGCAGTTATCTTTGTGAAACATTCATAATTCTTTCTGTAACGTTACTTGTAAGTTAGTTTTGTCTCATTTGAACTACAATATTTGTACATTTTGTGTTTTTGGCCTGGGAGATAAAAGAAAAAAATAAAATAAAATAACTGAAGTTCTTTCAGGAAATGACCGTTTCAGAGATTAATCTGCTAGCAAATGATACAAGCAGTCAGGGACATCCTGCATAATACTACATAATTGACCAAAATTTCCAGCAGACTTTGTATAATTATTATTATTATTAATTTCTTGTGACTAAATGAGTTTTTATACAAAGTCTGCAAATTTCAAACTGGGTTGAGGTCAGTATTCCAGAAGGCCACTCAAAAAGATTAATGCAAGTTTTATAAAACTGTACAGAACTGGTCTGAACAGAACCTTAATTCTGTTGTAAACTAGAAAATGTTTTAACTGTCCGCATTGAAATAATTTTACATCTACATTGACCTTGGAGTGCCTGATCCTCAAACACGGAGAAGCCAAAAATCATCTGGAGAATATTTAATAACTGCTTTATTTGGCCACAATGTCAAGAAAAACATAAAATATCAAGGTTGTAGTAGCTTCATGTTGCTGCCTAAAGTACTGGGTCATTACACAAAGTGAATGAAATAATGAAGACATGAAGATATTCTTGACTTTCTACAATGAAAACAATTCAGAAAAAAGTGAAAACTAAACAGAGTGAATACATTCATGCTTTTCCTAAATATTGGTAATTATCTATGCAGTATATCAAATCAAATTGCAAGTGAAAGATAATAAAAATGCAAAACTTCTTCCGAGATACCAAAGTAAATAATAACATATTTAAATCCCAGGATGCCCAGAAAGCAGGAACTGAGGTAACACAATCTGAGTAAGTATAGCGCTGATGCATAAAACATAAACTGCACACACATCACATGCATTTTCATATTTGCATATCAGCAGGCAAAATCCCAAAGCAGAAATGCTGATGGTAAAGAAGGAGGCGGAGAGGGAGAGAGCGTCTCCAAACCGCAGCAGATGCAGAGGAGTGAGTGAATTAGAGCTGGATGATCTTTGATTCCTCTGTTTTAATAGACACACTGACATTTATTCATTTTTACCTCACAGTGGCCAACTTTATATTGTTCCTATCTCGGTTTGATACAGTGGAGCAGCTGTGTCAAAATGCAAACTCATCTGCATTTTGTGTGAAAGTGAACCTAATCTGATGTTTCAGGTTCAAAAAAATAATTTCATAAAAAATCTCTGTCATCACATCCGACAAGCAAACGAACGACCTCCATCACACCAGGTCTGTCTAAAAGTTACCAAAGTGATCTAAACAGTTCCAACTATAAAAATTTATTACAAATTTTGGTTCTCAATTAACTGAAGCACATCCTAACTCCCAAAGAAAAAGCAATAAATCAATCATTTTCCATTTGCATGATTTATCGTTTCTTTTTTCAACCAAAAACTGGATGACAAACGTCTTCAGTCTGGTGTTTGGGTCTCAACCAGATCCTTCAGAATTCATTTTATTTGTAGCATCTCTTGTTTTGTTCATTTATTTTGGATATTTAAAATGTCTTCCAGTTCCAAAGTTTGATGACGTTATTATCTTTGGACCTAAAGAGGAAAGATCTAGAATATAGATCAAGAGTTATAGATCTAGAGTCAGAGCACAGCTTCAGTTATTCCAGCTGGAATCACCCGGTTCTACGCCACCCGGTTCTACGCCACCCGGTTCTACGCCACCCGGTTCTACGTCACCCGGTTCTACGCCACCCGGTTCTACGCCACCCGGTTCTACGCCACCCGGTTCTACGCCACCCGGTTCTACGCCACCCGGTTCTACGTCACCCGGTTCTACGTCACCCGGTTCTACGCCACCCGGTTCTACAGTCCTTCACTCAGAGACTTTAAACTACTGCTGGTAGTTTATAAATCATTGAATTAAAGATTAAAGATCTGCTGCCAGATCTCAAACATGGAGAAGCAGCTTTCAGCTTCTATGCACCATAAATCTGGAATAAATTTACAGAAAACTGAAAATCAGCTGAAACACTGAGTTCCTTTAAATGTAGACTAAAAACCCGCCTGGTTAGAGTTGATTCAGAAACATAATTAATGAAACATTGATCAACATCCTGATGTGTAACGACGGCAAAATGTTTCAATTATTGTCTGTTTTATAACTTTGTCTTTTATGATGTGAAGCTCTTTGAAAAGCCTTGTTGCTGAAATTTGATTGATGTTGACTAGAAAGTCTATTAATCTTTGAGAATATGTTCTTGCATTATTATACCATATTATAGTATTTGAAAATGATCTGAAAACAACAATATAACTTCTGGGACAATTTGTCATTTTGTGACAACCCTATTTATGTAAATGTATTAAATTAAAAGCCTGTTCATGGTGCCCCCAGCCCCCCAGTCTTTTTTTCTGCTAACCGCCTCCGACAGTCTGTGGAGCAGCCAGGGCTCATCTCGCCTGGGCCGCTCGCTCACCTCTAAACGAGGGCTGTCAGGCGCAGCCATAGTGACGCCTGCCACCTCTAATTGGCAGAGCATTAACAATCAAATCAGGCTAATTAGCCGGAGCATGGCAGCGAGGAATAATAATCTCAGTGTATGCAACTGTGGCACATTCCTGCTCCGCTGCTGCCATCCTATTTTGCATTTTCTAATTTCTTATGGACAATAGAAGGAAATTAGAAAGCTGGAGGAGTACAACAGATCCAGTGAGAAAGAAAAGACAGAATATTTAAGCAAAGTTTGTTCAGCTTTGTTAAATCTGTTACGGTCTAGAAAATGTTTTGTATAAATTCATGTTGTGTTCGTGTTTTTCTCTGTAGTTCAGTTTGTCTTGGTTTCACAGTTCTGTGCTTTTGTCTCCATGTTTGTTCACTCAGAGTTTTGCTCTTTGCTTTCCACATAAAGCTAACTTTAATTACAACACCGGTGTTCTGTAGGAAAACACTCCTTGGTGAATAGATCAACAATGTTATCTTTTGTCCCATATTATGGTTAAAACATGTTTTGGAACATTAGTTAACATTAGTAAATGGTAATAAATACGTTTTTTTGCACTAGTGGCTTTTATTAAACAGTAAATAGACAGGAAACAGGATGGAGAGAGAGGAGGAAGACAAGCAGCAAATGGTCGCAGACCGGGAATCAAACCCAGGACCGCAGCCTACCGGCGCTCCAAATAAAGACATTTTATGGAGGAACATACAGTTACCACTGATTTGAGTGATGTAATGATTAAAATATTACAGAAGAAGGTTTTATAGCATTATTTAAACAGACAAGAAGAGGGAGGAACGTAAAGTTTCCAAAACAACAATGACATATTATCAAATTCAGAGACGGAGATGGCGTTTATTTTATGTCCAAGTAACGTCACACTTTGCATTTGGAACCATGCATGTTTGAGAAATCATTTAATCTCCATGGCAACCATTCAGCAGTGAAAGCGCTTGAGTGGACCTAGCTCCGCCTTTGAGGCGCAGCTCCTCCCCCACTCAGCTCCTTCAGACTAGCCAGCAGCAATTAGCAAACATCTTGTGAAACTGTGCATCTGCTGAGTTGGTCTAGACCAGGGGTGGTCAGTCCTGGTCCTCGAGGGCCGGTGTCCTGCAACCCTTAAGACGTCTCCCTGGTCCAACACACTTGAACCCAACAGCAGAATCTCCTCCTAACTGCAGTCCGGTTCTCCAGAGTCCTGCTAATAACCTCATTATTTGACTCAGGTGTGTTGAAGTAGAAACACATCTAAAAGTTGCAGGAGAACCTCCAGGCCTGGAGTTGCCCACCCCAGGTCTAGACCAAAAACCCACCTGGTTAGAGTTGATTTTGTACCATAATAAATTAAACATTAACTTGGAATGTTTTACTTGGAAAAATGTAATGTTTCAATTGCTGATGTTTGTGTTTTTATGATGTAAACCCAAATGACGCCGGATTAAAAATAATTCTCTTATTTCTTCCTTCCACACTGTTTAGGCAAAAACAAGAACTGAAAACCGTTTAAATAATCCAGGCAGGTAAACCAGAATGTAAATAACTACTGAATAAAGGGACATGTTCAGAATTCAGTGCTAATATTTAAAGTAAGGATCATTTGTCAAAATAAATGAGTACTTTCAGACATGAAAAAGATTATATTCATATAATATCTGCAATATGGACTTCAAATTTCATAACTATTAGAGTATTAGCCTGAAGGGAAACAAATCTTTTGATGCAGAACTTTCATAAACTAAAACTACACGAGGAATTTACAGAGAAATGCCAGTAAAGTGATTTTCATCTTATTTCAGCGTCTATAAATGCAAAATAAATTAAAACGATTAAACATTAACCATTCAGTCAGCACACACTCAATCCAATTCTGTCCTATTTTACACACTAACACCAAAAACACACATGAGCAATATCATTAATTACTCCTACTGCCCAAGATGGATGCTTTGTTTGCTTTGCATGTGGCTGGCGTTATGTGGGTCATCCTCTGCCCTCCGTTTTATTTGTGTTTGGCCTGTAAACCATGAAAGGCTTTGCTTTCAAATGACTAATTAGGGAACTGAGATGCAGAGCTTTGTTTTATTTGTTTTCCCCTTAAGAGTCTAATAAAGAGCTGAGCGAGAAAATGAGCGAGGTGGAAAAACGACAAATTTGGTCACAACAGGAAGTAAATGCTTCTTTAACAGACTGTCTGCATGTTTAAACTGTAAGCCATCTGTTTTATGTACAATGTAAGGGATGTAGAGGAGCTTTATATATTGTTACCAAAATATCAAAATATGACCAGCAGCAACAAAAACCATCACATCTGACAGATGGATGCATCGATGATGATGTCCAGTACATAAACTGGATTAAACTGGACACATTTTTACTCAATCTTTAAATCTGACAAAATGTCTGTGAAATCTTAAAAGCACATGCAGCAAAATCTTTTATTTGTGCCGCTAACATTTTAATAAAGAAGTTTCCAGAGATCCAATATATTCAAAGCAAAACCAGCACAAACAAAACATTTTGCGGCACAAATGAAACTGAGTCGATTGAACCCAAATGTGGGGGTGGGGGCTGGTTGACCTCTGATGACCTCTGCAAACTTTTTTATCAATATCTTTACAAAGCGGCACAAATGAAAAATTTTACTGCACAAACATTCAACACCAATTTTGCTTGATTTGAGGGGCTGGTTGACCTTTTGACCAGTGACGTGCGGTCAGGGCAGAGCCTCACCTGTCATCATGGAAAAACATGATGCTCTTTGCTATGGAGCATGAAATTAATATCTACATGTCCAAGTTTGACTGAGTTAACGGAGTTATTCTACGGCGGCTTTGGATGACATGTAGAACAATTGTTGTTTTGCCCTCCAGCTTTGTGCGAATGCGCAAAATGTCCTTATGCAAACAATAACATGCAGGGTCTATATTTGTAAATCTGATTATGATAAAGTCAGAGCCTCACCAGCTATGAACCTCAAAGCACGTCACTGGTTTTGACTTAAATGTTATCATTATCTTACAATGAAAAATGATAGTTTACCATTGTAAGATAAACTTTCATTAATATCTTCAAAGCAAACGCAGCAAAATGATATTTTTTGCTGCACAAATGTAATCGAGTTGATTGACACCAAATTTGTTTGATTTGAGTAATGCTGGGGGACTGGTTGACCTTTCATGACCTCTGGACACATTTATTATTATCTTTAAAATTATCGCGGCACAAACAAAAGCTTTGTACTTATATGTGAGGGAGATTTCAGATTAAAAGTTCCTGAACTCCTTACCTAATAAAAACTATTTTGCAAAATGCTTCAGTAACATTAATTTCAAAGCCTCTTTATGTTCTTGGATAAAAGGTTTGGCTTTTCTGAATTATTTAGTGGAAGATTATGCTCTTATAATAAATAAAAATAAAAACTGAACATCTTATCTGAAGGTGGAGAGTGCTGCATGAATGAAATGCTCTCCTGTGACTCTTACTGATTTATTTTCTGTCATGACCATGAAAACAAACACATCCAATCCTGCTCCTCCCCCAGACGCCGACACTAAATTCAATGACCCTTTTATTTTATTCTGTCTCTATTGTTCAAATTACTGTCAGCAGAAAGCTGCAGTTTACTGTACATCTTTCTCTTTTTTTAACTTCTGCTGAAAGTGTAAAAGATCATAATTATTTATGTCATATTATGCAATCAGCATGCTGTTTTCAGAAATGGCAGGACTAATTAAGCTGGCAAAACATTTTTCTAGGCTGTCCAATCACAGCAGCCGTCCTCTCCTGTTACAATTATGACTCAAACCATTGTCACGGCTCTGATAGATGTGGGAAAAGAAAACTGCAATTTCTCGTTGTAAGATAACGCTGCAACTTATGATTACACGTGTGGTTAAACTAAATCTGTTATTTAAAAGCTGCAGATGACATTACAGAACAACGATGGTTTAAACTGAACCAGAGTGTGAAAGTTTAAAAAGACGATGCGTTTATGATGTTTTAATGTTTTCAAAGCACTTTGAACTGCCTTGTTGATGAAATGTGGCGTACAAATAAACATGATTGATTGATTCATTCATTAACTTCTTAAATAAAAGAAAATGGAAAACAAGACGACTACTGTAAGGGTTTTGCTTTTTGAAACAAATTACTGCAGCGAATCTGATTTTTTTGCAGATGGCAGCACACACACACACACACACACACACGAACGAATGCACCCACACACACACACACACACACACACACACACACACGAACGAATGCACACACACACGAACGAATGCACACACCCACACACCTTACTCCCATTTAATTTGCTCACGCTTTACCCTCACATACAAATTGACAAACGTGTTTACCATCATTACCAAAAGCTCGCCTGTGCCTCTGCAGGCTCGTCAGCACAATTAGCAGAAGGGGAAATCGCAGCTCTTTACCTCACCCAGCACAGCTGCGAGTGGATAAAACACCGAACACAATTAACATCCGAAACCCAATTAGCAAACAATGAAAGGTAACACAACCCGATGGTGCTAGTTAACCACAGAGGAGCTGGATGCTGACAGCGTGTCAGGATGGAGAAAGGTCAAAGGTCGACACGACATCAGTAAGCGGTGTGAACATTTTATCTTTTCAAGAAACTAAACTGTATTTCTTTAATTCTTCAACTATTGGAAAACAATAAAGAAATTAAAATATGTTTTCTTAAATATTGCCAAGACGTGTTTAAAAATGAAATGATTGTTTTTGAAGCCAGTCCAAGCATTTGGCATGTGGAGGTCAGTGAACATTAACCAGAGCAGACTGAGGATGTGACTCGTGTAGGATGAGATTAACTGAGTTTACTGGTTTGTTTCTGTGAGATTTAATTAGCTTTTGCTTACATTTCCTAGCATTGGTGAATATGGGTGGTAAATGATGCCTATAAAACTAAATTTCAACATGTGAAAAGAAACCCTTACTAGCCTAGCTTAGCAGGATGCTTCAGTTCCAGAAGGAGACAAATGTTTAACTTTATTTAGCTAACCCATAACAATTTGATTGTCTGATTTTGATCCAAACTTATTGTTCTATGTAATTACAATTTTCAAAGTATGAGATTGCTGCAAAGTAAAATGAACCAATACATTTTTACCTATTGGGGGAAGTTTTATGCAGTTCCTAGAAAATATTTTCATTTAGTCCGTTTACTAAATGTCAAAATAACAACACAATTTATTCATTCAAATTTAGATTTTACATATATTAAGATTACCATACTTTTGAACAATTTGGGAATACCCAAAAATGACTTTCTAACTTTTGATTATTTTACAACACGTCAAACGCTGCTTCCATGTAAGGAATCACAGGTAAAAACATATTTTAAAACGTTGGATATCAAAAAGATCATTTTGGAACTTCAAAACTTCAATCATTCCTTGTTTTCTGAAGGTGTGAAGGTCACCTGTTCAAACATTTCTATGTAAATACCACTGGCATAACTGTGTCATTATCTGAAGTTTACAGAGTTTCTACAGGTAAGACCAGAAAGGTCACACAAGTAGGAAGAAGCCATTAATCCAAATAGAAAATAAACCAAACATAAAACTTAACTTTGCAGTTTGCAAATGAATTTAGGCCCCAAACTCTTTGTATTTTAGGAAAAAGTCCTGTGCGTTTTTGACTTATTTCACTATTGGAAGAAACAATAAGCAGCTTACATCAATTTAAATTTTGTCCATAAATGGGTTACAATGACCAACTACCCCAAAGAATTAAGTACAAAGTGGCTTAAAGTCAATGTTTTTTAGTGTCCATCACAAATCCAGTTTGTCAGAACGACAAGGAAAATGTGCGAGCAAAGCGGGATATAAATCCGACTCTATTCTGTTCAGAAGAATAAAACACAATTCATATTGCAGGAAAACAATATGAATTGTTTTTTGACCCAAAATAAATGTTCTAGCATTTAGGAAATAGAAATAACTGGTGATTCTAACTGAATCATATAAGAAAGCAATAAACACATTATAAACAAATATCTAGATTAGCCTAGATTTCAAATCTCACACAATATTTATATAAATATCTGAGGCATGTGCTTTTATTTTTTAACAACAAAATCTGTATTTAATTAACGGCATAATTGATTGGAAATGTTTCAGGTCTTTCCTGTACATTTAGGAGATGTTGAAGGTAATATTCTGACTCTGTTTTTGTTGCAATCTAATTCTATTAATACAATTTAAATATTAATTCCACGAGAGGCTCAAACATTCAGTATGTAAAGTTGTTTGTGTTGCACTGCATCCAGAGAGATGATTGTTAGTTGAGTGGTGATGTGGTCAGTGGCTGAACTGAGGTAAAGAGAAAAGACAAATATTACAGAGGAGGAAGGAAATAATGTAGTCCAAAATAAGGATGTGATTAAAGTGGAAATGACAGAAAAGGAAGGATTGGATGTGAGCCTGCAAGAGGATATGAGTGGAGCTGACCAAGAAATGTTGGACAGGTAATTACCTTGGAACTGCAAATCTCAGAAATTTAATGGCTGCAGAAAAAAGGTAAAAGACGACGGTATAGTGGAGATGAGCAGCAGACTGCAGGGCACTTCTTTTACAGACGGTCCTTACACAATGACAATTTAGTGAGTCGTGTCCACGCGATGCAGAAAGAAAATCCTTGGTGAGTGAAGTCTTACATATCAAGGTGGATTAGAAATATGAAAAGAGCCCTAAAATAAAAGCTCTAAAGTTCACAGCCTTTCATATCAATATCCAGAAATCCCAAAGTCAAGGGAAATCTGAACTGAATGGAAGAATACACACGAGTACAGAAGATCCAACAAATTTATAAGTTAAACAGCCTTCTTCCCATAGAAACAATTATTTGTTTCTATGGCATTGTAGTGTAGCTATGGTGTGTGCACTTTTTGGAAAATAATCCAAATGTTATATTTGTGACTGGCTAATCAAGGCCAGACGAGCTGTAAAACTGGCTGATTTTGGTCACACATTTCTTTGAGAAAGAAACTGATTCTCTCACAAAAAAATAAATCCAAACAGTTTGGACAAACTAACCAAACTGTTAGGCTAGCTAAGCTAGTTTGTGTAGCTAGATTAGCCTAACTAGCATATGCAGTTCCAAAAACATTCAGTGGCCTTTCTACACAACACTGTGTGTTATCCAACTGTAGAACCTCAACAGCATTTCAATTGGCTAAAGACACAGATGACTCTGCTGTTGCCGGGCAGATTAGAGATGGTTAAGAGGCTGAATACAGAGAGCTGGTGGACAGTGTTGCCAGATTGGGTGAGTTTCCACCCAATTGGGTTGCTCTTGAACACATCTGGCTGGAAAAACGATTTTAGAAATGTTTCAGAAAAACAATTCTTTCAAAACAGCAGAAATTTGTTTTTATAAAATGCAGTGTTAGTCCACTTATTAGCTTATTTTGATCAGAAAAGTTTGGTTAATCCAGTGTCAACATGGAGTAGTATTGTCAAACTCAAGTCTGATTGAGTTCAAAGAGTTAAGAGTCCCAATGGGATCTGGTTCTGGTTCTGGTCAGAATAAAGGACAAGCAAAAATGTTGTGAATCGTCACAAGTCTGAATGACGTATTGGACACAGGATACCCTTGCAGTGGGCCACTTTGTGATATGAACGAAACAACAAAGAATCAAAGACGGCTGCAGAGTTCAGGAGAAACAGGATCAGATCCATCCTGGTTTCCATCATGGGAGACGTGCAGGTGGTTGAGGAATATAAAAATATCTGTGTTCACCTGGAAGAGAGACTAGACTTTAGATAGGACAGTTATCTACAGAGCAGACCGTTCTCGAAGGTTTTTTATGGGACTAGAGGTTTTCATTGAACGGCAGGAAGAAACGCAGAGAGAGACGTCTGGGGAAAACTGAGGTCAAGACTGCAGCATCTGTGTTAGCTGTGCCTGCTCTCCCTTTGAGCCATGTGGGAATGAATCTTCTCTAACGCCGTTATTCAGAGCGTAATCTTTTCTGCCATCATCTGTTAGAGCTTTAGCTTCAGAACCAGAGGCTGATAAAGAAGGCTGGTTCTGTTCTGGTTCTGTTCTGGGGCGACTCTGGAGGTGATGATGCAAAGAAGCGGATCAGCCCAGGTCTTTTGTTCCAGCATCTAAACACTAAACCTAGCTGGTCCCTCCTGATAAACCCGGTTATTTTCCCGTTTCTTCCCTGCTGGATTTCTTCTGGGATTTCTGGTTTTTGTTCTGCTCTGGCTCCCTGTGATTTTTTTACGTTTGTCCATCGTTTTTTTCAGTAAATATTCTTCATTTACTCAACCTCTCTGCCTTTTTGGGTCCAACAACCCTGCAGATCATCTCCATGAGAGTGTTATAAAAACAACAGAGTCTTCAGTCAGAGGCTTCTTCAGATCCACTGTAACACACACTGCTATACCGCCACAATCAGCAGAATCTACAACAACTCTGAAGAACCTTGGATAATGTTAGATACAGCATTTGGGATAAATAAAATACTTCTGAATTGAACTAAAGTAGGGGTCACGTAGGGAACCATTTATGCAAGAACCACTGCATAAAAGGTCCAGTCAAGTAATTTTCAAAATTTCTTGATGACAACGCATGTATAAGGAAAAACAAAATATATGCATGTCTTGTTTAAAACACATGTGTAAAGAGTGCAAAAACAAAGCATAAATATTTCTGCTTTTATTTTTAATTACGTCAGTTTTGGTCCTCCGTAGAGAAAGGAGCAATTGAGTCAAAGTTAAGCAGCAATCCTCCTTATTTGTGGTGACAAATCAGTCGCTGCTCATTACAGCAGTGTATATTTAGGCAGTTCACTTGGGAGGTTTACCTTATTAAAATTCACAAGGACAGGCATGAAGAGCGAATCTGGATGTTGTTGTTGTTTTGTGTCGTGTATTTGATCAGTAAATAGTTGTATCTGCCGCTCGTGCAGACTTGAGTCGGCATATAAACACTCAGCGCATAAATGATGAAA
Source organism: Alfaro cultratus (assembly GCA_903066825.1). Taxonomy (NCBI): domain Eukaryota; kingdom Metazoa; phylum Chordata; class Actinopteri; order Cyprinodontiformes; family Poeciliidae; genus Alfaro; species Alfaro cultratus. The sequence continues at coordinate 29,685 of CAEFZX010017302.1, forward strand.
ACCCTGCAGTGAATAATAAGGTCTAGTAGATGAGAGGTGTTTCTAAATTAGGACATTGCATCTTTCATCAGAGCACTAAACTTTATTTATAAGAAGACATAAAATGTCATTTCTCATTTCTCCTGATGGCTCATCAAGAGACTCCACTCCCAACAGTTGAAAAACAAAAAATGCCGACTACAACGGCTTCTTTCCTGCCAACCGAGATGCAGGAACAATTAGTTCCTCTGTTCATGCAGGATATTCAGCAGAGCATTCAGAAAGCTCTTTGGTTGGAGCCAAACCAACATGGCAGCCTGTTCGCCGCTGTGCCGTTCTCCAACCAAAATGTCCGTCAAATTATCCACAAAACAGCCAAAGAGCAAGAGGTTTTCTAACCAGAATATATTGAAATTGTGGCATTCTTCTAGAGAAATGAATAAATGAATCTGATTTAGGAGTGTGTGTGTGTGTGTGTGTGTGTGTGCATATGGTTGTATATTTTTATTTTTTGCTCCCCCTAGCTAAAATTATAGCGTATTAAAGTTACACAACTTTATATTTCTGTCTCCACCAGTGGTGACACTTGATAGTAGAGATAAAACTAAAGTAAAATAACTCACAATGTTTTAATTATTGTGCAGTGAGTGGAAACAGAAATCAATAATTTAAGAAAATATGGCTGAACACCAAACATGCCTGCTGAAGTGTAGAGTTAGCTATAATTCAGCATATTACTAAAAAGTTTACTCAAGTACTGAGTAACTGATCAAATTATCAATCATTTGATATTAAACATTACATTACCACCAAAAAATATAAAAATAAGTGGAAATTTTGGTATTTTAAGGACCAAAATGACAAAAAAATAAATTATGCAAAAATATATTTTTTTCCCAAATCAGTTTCTTTGAATAAAAAACTTTTGTAACTTTTACAGAAACTGCAGGTTTGAGTCTATCTGGTGGATTTTTGGTTAAAACATGTTTGATTTTCATTCAGTGGGAAGAAAATCCAGAAATTTTACTCAAGTAAGAGCAGAAATACTTTATAGTAAAATTAAATTAAAAGATATTCCAGTAAATGTAACTAGTTACTACACAACTCTGGCTGTGCAACAAAAAATATACTGAATTACATAGAAAATAACCTTTTTCCTTCCTACCAGAATATAAACATATATTGTAACTTTGGGAGCTTCCAGATGATGTTATGGCCCATTTTTATTTTAAGGCCACAATTTAAACACACAAATTAATGCAATGCTACAAAGTCATTTTGCAATAATAATTTAAAATTCAAAGTTATAATATTGCTAATCTGACTAAATCTATCTGTGAAAAACAGATGAATATTTTTGAAGTAATTAGTTTTGGGACGAGTTCCTGTTGGTTTCCTCTGAACTGAGCAAAATGAATCTGATAAACGTTTGTTACTCCAACGTTTCATCCTCATCCTCAGTGATTGTTCCTCTGGTGGGACGAAGGTGAGAGGAAGAATGGAGAACGTGAAAATTGGGAAACGTGACGAGGAAAACGTTTTCTTCCTCCAGTCTACACCTGAATCATCTGAAGTCACGCATTCATTTTCCATTCCTGCTCTTTTACATAGTTTCTACAAAAAGCAGGTAGAACTTACTAAAAAACTGGAGAGACTGATGCAATTTGGCTTTATACAGATAAAAACTAATACAATAATATTTAAGCACAAACTGTTATGTTAAAGGTTTCATGTATGCGTCCCTCTGGAGTCCCAAGGGCCACATAAACGGCTACGACGGGCCAGATTTGGCCCCCAGGCCATGAGTTTGACACATGTTGTAAAGAAAATTCCTTTTTCTGAAAGTAAGTGAGGAATTAGAGAACCTGAAATGGATTTAATGTTCTTAATTATTCATTTGGATGATGCAGATCTCTGTGGTTGTTTCACCTTTTCATGATCAGTCAGCTCGTTTTTATTAAATCAGATCATTTTAATTACTTTCCTCCAGTTGGCCAAGAAGTTTCTTCCTTCAAAAACAGATAAATCTTTTTTTCTGCTTGCATTTTTAACCACAGTGAAGCTAAATGACAAACAATCAGACCCCTGTGTCGACTGACAGACAGAGAAACTCGTCTCCACGGGTTCCAGCCACTTTGTTTTTGTCTTTGAAACGAATGACACCACACTCATTAATAAAGCTGCTTAAATATAACGTACTGCGCCTTGCTAACAAAGAGAAAGCATTCGATCCGTTCCTCAGCCTCAAATATTTCATAAATCAACAGTTTCCTCCACAACATTTTGCAGTTTTTCTAAGGAATAAAGCGACTCAACACACCATGTTATCCAGCTCTTCTATCTACGCTCTAACTGCGTTGTTGTGGCTCCTGCTGCGCATACACAAAATCAGCTCATCCAGCTACTTTATAGATTGGATAGAGTCTGGCTTGATGTTTCCCAGCAGTGCATGCTGGGAAAACTGCAACTCCACTAAAGCAACGTGTTTATTTCGCCGTCTTCCAGAGGAAAGTGGAGGAATGGAGTTATAAAGGTATCTGAACAATCCTGCAGTTTAACAGTTCAGACTCTGAAGGGCCAGAAATACATATTGAAAGTGAGATTATGTTTTGCAAACATTGTGCTTCATTACTTTTCCAAACCAAAATCAATGTCTATCAGGCGAGGTGTTTTAATTTATTACATAACCAATAAGTAACATTTTCATTTTAGGGGACAGGATTTTTTTATCCGATAAAACTGAAATAGTCATAAAAAATAAATAACAGTTCTCACTAACTGAGACTCGTTCATGGCTTAGAGCCGTTCAAAAGAATCAAATGGCTCATGAACGACATCAGTTCTCTCAGCAGGAATGACTTGGCTTCTTCTAAACCTAGAAATCTTTTCTTTCCATCAGTACCTTCAGTTTTAAGCCACTTATCCATTTTTATTTTTAAACACAATCATTTGGTAAGCTAGCTCACTTCACGGCAAATAAATGGTCGTTTACATGCAGTTTCTTGCGGACCACTCGGGGGCGCCCGTGAACCACCAGTGGTCCGGGTACCACAGTTTGAGAAACACTGGTCCAAGTGAATGGATTCAGGAGGAAAGACAAGAATTGGGAAAAACAAATGAGCAGAAACTTTTAGAAAAGCTTATTGCTCTTAGTTACATCACGTTTTCTGCTTCCTTGTAATTGTAAGCTATGTCATTTAGACACTTTTCACCATTCTGAATTAGTCAAAAAATAATTTATTGTCATTTCATATTCATGTTTAACGGAGCTACAATAGTGAGGAGGGAAGAAGATGCAGAGGATTGGACTAAATGGACACACATTCGCTTTCTGTCCATCATGAAATGCATTTGTGCTGCTGAGGCTGAGAAGAGCTTTATTATTTTTTTTATAATGATTTAAATTAATTCAATGCAAGTCAAACTGGAAGCATTGATGTGTGTTTATTTAAACATCATCCAACTACAGGTTAGATTTATGTTTATGTAGAGGTAAAAATGTGTTGAGTGAACATGCAGGTCACATGTAAGAGTTTTATTAGTGATAAAAATGATGAGCATTTTCCTTTTCTTTGGCTATAAAGCAGATAAAATCCGATGACATTACCTCTACATCGACTTTTACAACCAAGCTAAAGTCCAATCCAGACAGTAAAAACGCACAACAAGCTGAGTGGAAGACGCCTGCGAATAAACGTTACGGCTTTAAGAACACCAAGCACCATTACAAGGTTTATCGGCCCTCCAGTGTAAGAGGCAAAGTTACAGCTGTTAATTCAAAGATCACATAAACACAATGAAGAGGCTTACAGCACATCAGCCCCACTAACAGACTCCTCCTGGTTTTACACCAGCAGCTGCCAGGTGCCGATTAGCTCACTGCTGGGGCGCCGTCCAACGAGACCAGCTGCTGGCAGGGCCGGATCCAGAGGAACCAAACAGGGGGAGGCACCAAAATCAGCTTTCAGGTTTTTTTATTATTGTTATTGAAGTTGGCTAAATGTAGCAACGGTTTTTAAATAAATCCTGTTCTTATAACGGAGAATAAATTTGTTCAGTCGAGACGAAGAGAAGTTGAAAACTATGTGAATTTAATTTGGTGCAGCAGAAACCCCGTTTAAGTTTTGATTTTATTATGAATGAAATAATACAATAATAATAAAATATTGGATGACTGATTGATATTCTTTTTATTTTGAAGAGGTCTGGATCCCCTGCTGTGGGTAATATAAAGCAGAGTTAAATGTACATGTGTGTTAAATATTTTTTACTGCAGTGTCCACACACACACACACCTACACACGCCCACGCACACACTGGTATTTCAATTAAATTTTTATTTTGGGCTTGTTTTCTCCCCTTGAAGAAATTAATGACCCATGAGTATTAAATCAGCAGCTTGGCACTCACGTTACATTTAACACATTTTTATACCAAAGATTTTTATATTAGGCAAATTTGCAGGACCATTACTGAACAAACAAACTCATTTGTAAAACTGCTGTTTTGCACAGCATCAGTTTTTAATTTCTTGGTTATTTATAGCTGAGAGAGGAAAGAAACAAGAGGAAACTGTGGCTGAATCTGCAGTCCTAAAATAAAAAGCAGTAAATAAAACAAAAAATAGTGACAGTGACTGGAATACAAACACCCAAAAGATAAAGACTCGCTGGTTGAACCAGGGCTAGCTGCTGCAAACATGGAGAAATATGCATGAAGAGAAGCGCCTATCAAAATGAAAATGTGCATCATATGTGACATCACGAAAGGTTCCCACAGCCACAACTTCAACGAGGAAGAAAGACGACGCATCCCCCGGATAAATAAACATTTGTTTATTTTCACTTTGTCATTGGAATAAATCTTAAAATCAACATGTAGAAAGAACAATCACTTCATTAACATAAAGACAATTACAAAAATCCTGCATACAATAAACTTCATGTATCTAATCTTTACATTTTTTGTCTCTGTTCACCTAATCCTAAAACTTTCATTTATTTTTATCCCAATAAGAAATTTTAATAATAATAAGAACCTTTCCATTTTATTTGGAGTGAAATCCTTCTGGTATTGATCCTAATTAAATCATATTCCTAAAAAATATTAAGTTCTGCTGATCCTCCATTAAACATGTGATAAGGGGAAAAATATGCCAATATTTAGATTCAATTCTGATTTATTAATTACTTTTAATAAATTAGTTTTAATACATACATATATATTTGTATTTATTCCACTGAATTATGATTTTTTTGGTTTCTATTGTAAGTTTTATTCCAAAATTATATTGCGATATACATCGTTATCGCCACCCATCACAACAGATATGAATTTTACGCCACATGTCACATTCCTACTCTAGACTGAACTGAGAAACATCTGAGGACAGATTCTTAAAAAGTTTCATGAAGTGATGATGAGAGCGACTCTTCATCAGACGGATCAGTCAGAGGTCAGGTTCTGATTGGGCTCCGAAAGACGACATCTACAAACAAACCACCTGCGTCTAAACCTGAAAGGTCTTTCTCTTCTTAGAATATAAAAGCTAATTTATGACATGAGAAATTAATTCATAAACTCCTGGCCTGTCGGCAGTGCTCAAAGCCCGGCAGCCTGTTCTGGGTATTGGCAGTCCGGTCTGCAGTCCGGTGGGCCGGACGGAGCCAGATGTTGCACAGCGTGAACAGAAATTTGCACAGGTGTGACAAAGAGACTAAGATCACAAACACACATCAACGCCCTGAATTACAGGAAGGAAAGGAAGTTTTCCTGCAGGAAGAGCGAAAGAGAGACATGAAAAAATATCTGGTTAATTTATTCCACTTTATTTTAAAATGCTTTTTAGTCTCTCTGTGCTTTGACTGTCAGTTTGTTGTCAACTTTACAGAAGGCAACAAAACAGCAGCAGCCAGTCGCTGACGATCATCACCAGATCAGAAGTCACTCGTATGCGACGACTCGTTACGTTAGACGAGCTGCTTCAGAAACGGCCGTTAGCTATGGAGACGATTGTTACATGTTCAGGCTTCTGGTTTCTTAACTTTTTATTAGTTTAATTGATATAATGTGTTAAAATGTGTTAATTAGGCCACAGGTTGCCTGAGAAGGTCACTGTTGCTTTTTTAAATCTATGCCACATTTCCTAAGGAAATGACTTCAGTTTAGTTCAAAAGTTGAATCCCGTTGTTCGCAGCCACTCTCTGTTTGTTCCCTTAAAGACCAACGCTGTAATCATAAAATATTTCTCTGTTGTTTCTATAAATCCACTGCATGTTATTGTTTACATTTGGACATTTTGCGCCTGCGCACAACGCTGGAGGGCAAAAAGACGATTCTTTTCCTTCCCTCTCAAAGAACAGAACATTCAGTCCGTTACAGTTTTATGTTTTCAGGCTCGATGTTTTAGTGATTATTAATAAGTGATCGCTGTGGTAGATTAGCCAACACAGTGGTGGTAGATTAGCTAAGCTAACACAGCGGTGGTAGATTAGCTAAACTAACACAGCTGTGGTAGATTAGCTAAACTAACACAGCGGTGGTAGATTAGCTAAGCTAACACAGCGGTGGTAGATTAGCTAAGCTAACACAGCTGTAGTAGATTAGCTAATTTAAACACCTGCTCTACTGACGAGTTGGTGTTTAGGTCGCCTTTTTAAAAAAAAAGTTTTAACTCAACCGAAACACCTAATCCCGCAGCACGTCTACATGCTAAGGTTGTCATAGTCAAGCTAGCATAACTGACCTACTTCCCTCTCCTTTGCGGCTTTTTTTCTAAAAACGTTTTCCTGACCGTGTTATGTAGCTGTGGTTGTGTAGCCAAACACTGCACCCTTTTTACTTTTATACATCAACCATACATTTAAGATTTTGCATGTTATATTGAGAACTTAACAGCTAAAACCAGTGCTAGTCATCATTAGCAAACAGCTTTTTGCCTTCCAGCAGGAAGCTGGGGGCAGGATGTGGCGCGTGTGAGGTCACGCTGCAACAGATCCATAGATTATTTATTTATTTTTGCTTTAATAAATTGGATTGTTTATTTTAATTTTGTTTTCTTGTTTATTCGAGATGGTCCCTTCCAAAGAAAAAACAATCCTCTCTATTTTCCCCTTTTTGCCCCATTTAACTTGGACATCTGCTTTCTCTGGCAAACAAAAACCAACCTGCAGTGGTGCACAAAAAGCAAAAGGCCATATAACTGTTTTGTTGTAATGATCCCAGTCTTTCAGAGACCAGACTGGATAGTTATGAGGCAGGTATCTGCACCGCTGGTCCAACTGGGCCGCTGTGACATCTGCACACCAAACAGTCTGGACAGTTATACAACTCGACCACAAGCGTCATGAAAATCCACCAGGCAGCCGCCATAAAATCCTGCCAACTGCTTGTAATGCTTCCTAATGCATTCTCTGCGCAGTGACCTTCACCACCTGCAATCATTTATGTCCTTCATTGCAGCTCCTGAAGGTGGCAGCGTCTTGTAAATCACAGTGCTGTACCCATCACTGCTCTGCCTGGCTGTCAAATAACATTTAAAGGAATCCCTGATTAGCTGCATTCCTTTGAATGCTAAATGTGTAATTTAAATACAAAAATGTTGTTTGTGTAAGTAGAAACTCATAATTACTTCAAAAATGTTCACCCGTGTTTGCTATGTTTCACCCATAAGGTCGAAATCTTTTCACCTTTGGAGTAAATTTAGACACTGCAATATAAAAACACAAAATCTTACCAAGTAATTTTGGTCTAGTTTATAATGCAAATATCTTAGTTCACTTGAAATAAGACAAAACTAACTTAAAAACCTTTTCAGCGAGACATAAGCTCTTGTTTTAAGTCAATAATTCCTTAATTTTGATGACAAACTGTTATTTCCATTGACAGATTATATTATCTGCAACATGGGAAAAATATTTTGTTAAGTGAAATAATTTGACAATGGAAATAGTATTTGCTACATTGGCAGAGTTTTACCAAACTCTTGGTAAGAGTTTGTATTTTTGCAGTGTAGGAGGAGTTGGCTGCATTAAAAAAAAGGAAAGAAAAAAGGAAAAGAAAACACGGACTAAAGACCAGAGTAAACAACATGGCCATGTAACAGTAGTTTATTTAAATTTATAAAACCCAAACAGCCCACAGTATTATTGCATCTAAAATAAATATTTCTCAAATTAAGAGTCTATTGTTCAACTAATTTTGGATCCCTTTAAAGCATAAGTTTGCTTCATGTTCATTCAGAACCTTGTCAAATTATTCACCGATTTATTGGTGCTGATTTCCTTCATGTTGGGAGATCCATGATCAGCCGATATTTACAGGTGGAGCCGATTTTTTCTACCTCAGCAGGTAGAAAATACACAAAGACACAATGTTCTGACCGTTGATGTAAAAATGACGGATCCATTTTATACTGTAACCCCACAGGCAGAAAAGTGTACTGCATCATATCAGCATGAATAAATGATAATCTATTAACAAACAACACATATGTTTTTAAATGTGTGTTTTATTTTAATATGCTTACTGTTGTTTTGGAAAAGCAAGCTGAATGTTTGCTCCAAATCCTGCTTTGCGTTAGTATTGATCAGGTCCTGCTGACTCCACTTTGGGCCGTGTTGTGCTGTCAGATAAGAGCGACAGGCAGAACGAGACAGAAATGAGCCGAGAGAGGAAATGAAAATGCAAATTAGAAGAAAAATAACCAATAAAAGAAGAATCACATCTGTAAACTGTAATTATTCAGGTCTGAACACCAACATGAATACACAGATTATTAGGAAGATAGAAAGATACTGTGGCAAAACGTTTAATTTGTGTAAATAAACAAAATAGAAAACATTTAATTATGAAACAAAATACATACATACAAATAAATAAAGATTCATGTAAATAATTTTAGATAAATTTATAGTTCCAAGAAAAAGAAGAAGAATTGAGAACAAGCAGCATTAATTTAAAAAGCTGCTTGTTCTTTTAACTAAAAGAACAAGTAGTGACAAAATTGTAGCAATTTTGTCACTACAAGCCTTAACTCTGCTCCAATAGCTATCACACTGCAAAAACACTAAATGTTACCAGGTATTTTTAGTCTCATTTTTAGTGCAAATAAGACTGAATTAACTTAAAAGTAACTTTTCAGTAAGATATATGAGCTTGTTGTAAGTAAATAATCCCTTAATATTGATTAAAAAGTTCTAATTCAATTGACAGATTGTTTCACTTATATCAAGACATTTTTACCGTATTATAAGTGAAATAATCTGCCAATTGAACTAGAATTGTGATGTTTAAATCACACTTGATAATTTTGCTGTGCTTTTAGTTTGCCAACTGTGTTTTTCCACTACAGGGAAAAAAACATATTGAAATGTTTCATAAATCAATGAAATTCCCCCGGATGCCGTGGAAAACACATGAAGTGCACATGTAGTCGGATTTGTGGAAATGTTGTGATGACTGGTGAAAACTGCAAGAGTGAGTTTGCTTTAATAGTAGTGATCGCAATAAGTCAATTAATCGCATGATAAATTAAAATAAACTCAATAGTTTCCATTTGCATGTTTTATCATTTTTCTCTTTTCTCTCCAAAAACTAGATGACAAACTTCATTCAGACTTCATTTTATTTGTTGTTTCTGTTGTTTTCTTTATTTATTTTGGATATTTAAAATGTCTTCCAGTTCCAGTGTAAAATGTTAATTAGAATTTAAAGTTTATTGATCTGTGAGAATGTGTTCTTGCATTATTATACCAATTTATTACTTCAAAATTGTCTCAAAGCAACATTATCGTTTACCGCAAGAACGTCTGGGACGATTTATCGTCCAGCAGAATGTGTCATCGTGAGCTGAACAGAGGTGACCCGACCCTGCAGCGACTCTGCGCTCTCTCAGACATCAACGCTCCGCTTCCTGTTCTGCATCACGTTCTCCTCGTAATAGGAAGGACAAATTTGTCTGTTTATTTGCTCCCTTTTTCCTCCACACTCTTCATTATTGCAGCTTTTTACTCGAGTGGCTGTGCACACAGCGGACTGGGCTCCGCAGCCAAACCTCACGGGCCCAATCTCCCCTGCATGATTGAAGAGGACAAGCTTTATCTCATCCCAATCAATATCATATACCTGTCGGTGCTAAGCGAAAGCCTTTCTCTCCATGTAGATGCTTGTCAGATTAAATGAGCTCCAGGGTTTATTGATTGGGAGATAGCGGAGGTGTAGATTAAGGGATTGGTTGATTCTGATTCATCAGGATGATCTTGGAGGTTTGATGACTTTTGTTAAAATAACAGAAAAGATTCCTAATCAACGGATTGTTTTCTGTCTGATGAGAATAGAATTGCAAACCGAAAACAAACAGCAGGAGTTTCAGTTCAACATAAACTACAGCCAAAAGTTTAAAATGGTGGCGCTTTGAAGTGTGTATCAGGATTAGGTCAATTAAATAGTCTAAGTTACTGATTTCTAACGAGTCTGAACTTACTGCCATAACTAATTTTAATAATCATTAAGGGTAACAAAAAAAAAAGTGACTGTAACCAAAATAAATCTCCCATAATAATACAGCATATGGCTGGACAATAAATAAATAATATATGTAGCAATAGACAAGTGATTAAATAGATAATACATCTGTTAGAATATTCACTGAACTCCGATCCAGAACCGCAAAGCCTTCTGGGAGATGTAGGCAGAGGAAAGGCTTTGGCTCAACTAACTCACTCGCTTATATATAGATATTATATATTGAAGTCAGGAAAGATTTTAACAGGATTCTCCTCTATAGAGAGCACAGCCAACGCATTCAAACGATCATTTTAATAGCAACAAAGCAAATTAGCACCTATAAATCTATTCTAAAATGTTTTTTCCCCCTTTTTCACAATACAGAACTACTTTGATTAAAAACACAAACCACACATCTAGCTTCTTACTCACCTCATCAGGCATACCTGTGTTAATCCAAACTGGATCAGATCCTGACGTTTGGGAACGGAGGCAGAGAAAGCATTAGCAAGCATTAGCCTAGCTAACAAGCAGCTAGCGGCGCCATGTTGTGATGTTCGGCTGATCCGTCCGAGCTCTTCCGCGTCCTCTACCTTCTCCTGATACGTTCTTCTTCTGTTCTTCTGACTATATTGTGTTCAATCAGACAAACTTTCCAACAAACGGCTGTGACGTCAGCTCCGACGTCGCCCCCATCGCGGAAGGGTGGCAGTATGCAAATGACAGGCGAGGCGCGTCCCCATACGTCACTGCGTCCGCCATTTTGAAAGTGGCAGATCTGCCATTCAGCAAGTAAATGGACCGGACTTTATAAAGCTCCGTTCTACAAAGTTTTTAATGTTAATGCCGGTAGGAAAATCTGACGAGATAGCACTGATAGTCAGAACACTGGCCTAACTCTTATATGAAAGAGAAGCTACTGCGCATGTGCCCAGGGCGGAAATACGTCACCAATTTCCTTCGATGAACGAATCATTAATTATAGAATACTTAACTTGCAGAACTAAAAATATACATATATTTCTAAATGTTTTTATTTTATAATTTATTTTTCTCCATATCTTACATGAGGTAATGTAGTGGGTGGTGGGGCGACGCCCTTGCGCCCTCTACTGGCCAGCCACCATTGGTCTCAACTATTTACATAATGTTTCCATAGCAACCATTACACCGTCCATTACAGTTGCATTACAGATGCTCTTTTCTGCAGTTCTTTGTTAGTTTGAGATTTTTCATACATGTTTGATTAACATATTTAATAAATCATAGCTTTGAACTAAGAGGTTATGGGGTTCAGATTAAGCTTACTTTTACTTTTTGACAAAACTGAATTTGTGCAATTTGAAATTCTTCATCAAAAATATTTCAGTGGAAAATCCACTGCTCTGAGGTTTATACATTCTCACCCTTTTCTTTTTGCTGGAAAGTTTTCATATTCTATTTGTGCTTAGATTCAACTCAGAACAAAAAGTCTTTTAATTGGGCTGCTTCTCCACAAAGACAGAAACTGAAACATTTCAGAGGTTGCTAAAAATACACTGCATATTTAAGCACAAGAGTCGTCAAGGCAAGAAGATTTGTGATTTAAATTAGTGTCGCTGCTGCAGATAATTTCACATGACATGATTAAAAAAGAATGGGCATAATTACTGTTTTTAATTTACTGTGTGAAAAACATGACAAAGAGATGAGTATAAACACAGCTTGGTTCAGATTTCTGCTGCTGGAATCCATTCCTGAATTATTACAGTGTAATGTGACAGACAGTATCTTTTGGATATTCAAACTACCCACTAATGTTCTTTCCATTACTGATATTGAAGACCATTAACTGCCTGTCATGAAACTGCGACTTCAGAGAAGCAGATTGGCTGCGGATTGTATTTTTATCTCTGTTCTAGAGGGGAAACCAATAACTTCCTTCCTCTGCTGTATTATTATTTGCTGCAAGTCAGTTTCGCTCTAAATCAAAACTGTACATTTATGGTGATGCGAGCTCATAGTAAGATGTTTATATGAGTGCTAAAGTTTTAAACCTCTTCAGGTACGAGCAACATATCTTGTTATCGTTTAGTATCCCAGTTTAAAAGGTGAATCTGATTGATTTTTTGTCCTTTGCATCGCACTCGGAGCATTGAAGCATTGACCCAGAATCTGGCTCTTTCTGAACATCATTTTAGTGTCTCATAAAGCTCCGGCCCCAGGGCCTGACTTCCCCGTGTTGCATCTATCCTCCTTTTCCACACTGCTCACATCCCACCTGGAAGACCAGCCCTGTTTACAAAAAACAAAGAAACAGCTCCAAGACATGCAAGTACTGGGAAAAATCATCAGACACTGCAGAGCTGGCCGAAGGAGTCCGACTGACAACACAACAGGAATGATTCGTTGAATAAAATAAATGAAATCAAAGAGGGGAAACTGAAAACAATTGAAAGCTCAGATGCTTCTCCGAAGGTTAATGGCGAGCTTTGGGGGTAAATGAGCTTTGGGGGTAAATGAGTGCACATTGTGAGGCAACTACCTGAAAACAAGAAGCGTTTGGGGAAAACAGAGGGAGAAACAAAGGAATTCATTCAATGAACTATTAATGAGAAGCCATTTTATCTGATGGAGGGGGGAGACAGCAGATAAAGGTCAGTGATTTTCCAGGTGGTGGTGGTCTGCTTTAGAAACACGCATGAGCACTGATGGGTGATGTCAGAGGGAACATCCAGGATGTTTTCACTGCAAGGAGACGCGGGGCATCATGGAGGAAGGTGAAGCATCTAGAGCATCGGTCAATGCAGCAGCAGACAGCTGGACTCATCGGTTTTGGCTTTGCTTTTTAGTGCAGTGATTTTTGGAAGCAGAGAAATAGATTCTTACAAATGAAGTCACAGGAAGGAAAATGAAAAAAACGCAGACTTAGATACTGTATGCTGGCTTCTTTATGGTTTATGGTTAAGACGTCACATGCTTAACATACAGCCCCCATGTCAGTGTTTCAGGGCAAAAAGCTGCTCGCTAACAACGGTTAGCATTGGTGTTAGCTGTCAAGATGTCAACATAATGCAGTAAATCTTAAATATATGTATGATATGTATAGAAGAAAAAGGAACGCAGTGAGTTGCTACTAATTGTCAACTCTACAACAACTAGAAAACAAGATTAGAAAAAAGTTTTAACTGAAAAAATAGCAACGGAGAAGGAAGTAGGTCAGTTATGCTAGCTTGACTATGACAACCTTAACATGTAGATGTGATGTAGAATTCTGTGTGTTTCAGTTCATTTGAAAAATAAGGCAATTTTCTGACAGACTAACAGTAGAGCTAATCAATCACTGCCGTGTTCAGAAGTACTTAGACAAAGGTAAGGATATAAAATGATCAAGGTGAGTCAAGTATTGGGGAAACAAGTTAAAGCATCTAACTTTCCATAAAGTTACATTTTTAAAACTTTGAGTCAACTTATCCTTTGACTTTTCCTGATTACAACAATGATCTTGTATTTTTCAAGTCAACACTTTCAGAATAAGCACAGAAATATCTTTCACTTTCAATGCTCTTTTCTTGTGGTTATTTTCCCAGGTGTTAGCAACCTTCTCCATGACATCCGCAGTGTTAGCCATTCACTATGTGGTCTGCAATGTATATCATTAAGCTAGTACACAATTTCTGCAAATTTTAGCATCTCATTTCATCTGAGTGCAAAATTATTTAGAGTAATGATGGTTTGTGATTGTCGGTCACAAACCGGAGTCAGTGTTGCTAGGATACTAGCAGTCAGCATGCATTGTTTACTCTGGCATGAGCCCAATTTAAGCTTCACGCTCTGATGAAAGGTATTTATTTGGTTTTTATGTCAATAGTCAAGTTAAGCATGATTCAATATTTAATCAAGGTACACAGTAAATTCTGCAGAGTTAAATCAACACTATGCCGAGTCTATTTGGTCCTTATCAGAATTGGTGTCAATTTANAAAAAGTTATAACTACTCAAACTATTGTTGAAATAACTCTATAAGAGCCAATTCTGAAAGGGACCAAATAGACTCGGCAGAGTGTTGATTTAACTCTGCAGAATTTACTGTGTACATTCAGCTTTTATTAGGAACATGTAACCAGAAAGATAAAACTCGGGAACAGATCGGTCCTCCAAACAGACAGTGACCCAAAGCTCACAGGTAATTAGCTATAAAGAGGCTTAAAGATAACAAAGTCGATGCTTTGGTGTTTACAAACCCTGATTGCAATCTTTTCAGATGGATCTTACAAGGAAACGCAGCCTGAAAACTGGCTCTTCATACAGTTTATTTAAAGACAATTATCCTTAATAGTAAGCAGATTATTAAAAATCTCTACAAACTGTTCATTGCAACTTCTGGAGTTTAAAAAAATGAATCCAAAGCAAGAAAAGTTTGGTCTGATATAACTTCAGATGGTGAGACAAAAATATCTTTTTTATTCTGTGTATGTAAACTTCTGATTTCTGTAACAACAACAACAACAACAACAACAACAAAAACCAGCTAAAATCTGAGTTATTGGTTTTTTCCCCTACTTGTTAAAAAAATCTCCAGAGAACTTGAAGCACCTGTCCAGGTTGATAGACTGGAAACATATCAAAGCTTTCATAAAAAAAACTAAAATCAATATGGATGTTGACAGGTGACCAAATAAAGGCCAGATATAATAGGATTTATGCTTCCCTTCTCAGTCCCTGTCACCACTAAAGCAGGCCTGGATCAATGTTAACACACTTACACATCCTGAACAAACCTGGCTGCTTTCTGCTTGTACCAAAGCAGCTTCTCAAACACAAAAATGTCTGATTTATCTGCTTGCTTGGTTTTTTAAACAGTAAATAAGTTAGCTCTCACAAACATGTAAAGATCATAACAATAATAAACAGATTGGCAGGTAACTTGGGGTTAAGCGCTTTGCTCAGGGAAATGTGACAGAAGGAAGCTGGAATCGAACCTTCAACTCATCAACAAATTTGCATCAATCACTGCAAAAACACAAAATCTTACCAAGTATTTTGATTCAGTTTTTAGAACAAATATATTTGAAATTAGAAAACTAACTTGCAAATAACTTTAGCACGAAATAGGAGCTTGTTTTAAGAAATAATTCCTTAATGTTGATTAAAACGTCACAGATCCACTGGCAGATTATTTCACTTCTAAGTCAATATTAGGGAATAATTGGCTTAAAACAAGCTCATATATCTTGCTGAAATGTTACACGTAAGTTAGTCAAATTTGGGTAGTAATTTACATTTACTTGTTTTAACCTTTATATTAAGTGTCTCTGGTCTTACTGAAGTAAAATTTCTGGGTTTTCTGCCCCAAAGACACTCCTGCAGTTTTTGTTTTTTTTTAAGTTTCATAAGTTTTATATTGAGAAAAACTGAATTGGGAAAAATATATATATTTTGCCTAATTTTGTTTCTTTTTGTCATTTTGGTCCTTAAAATACTAATATTCCCACTTACCTCTATATTTTGGTCCGTCTGATTATGTAATTTTTAATTGTTAAATGATTAATAATTTGATCAGTTACTCTGAACTTGAGTAGACTTTTTACCAGATATGTTTTACTCTCACTTAGTAATTTCTTGGACGGCTGCTTTTTACTTTTACTTGAGTAAAAACATGTTGAAATAGAGCTGCTCTTATTTAAGTATAATTTTTGGTACTCTGCTCTCCTCTGAAGTTAGTTTTGTCTCATTTTAAGATATTTGCAGTAGAAACTGCTTGGTAAAATTGAGTGTTTTTGCAGTAATACCACTGTAAAAGAAAAATATATGTAAAAAATCAGAAATCTGGAGCTTAAGGATGATTTGTCATTTGTGGCCATTCAGCCTGTTTGATTCAAATCCAAAGGAAAAATCTTCTCAATTAAGCTTTTTCTGATGGCCTGAAAAGTGTAATCTTTTGCTTTGCTGAGGATTTCATGTCCACAGGAAACCATTTGAGACGGAGCAAATGGTCCTGTTGTGTAAGCTCATTTCCATGGATCTCAGCGAGAAGGTCAGCGGAGGGTTGAAAGGATTATAAGCCATTACCCAGCCCTGTTTTTATTGATGGAAACAGAACAGAGAAAAGAGCAAAAGACGACAGGGATTCCTTGTCGGCTGAGATTGAAATGAGCGGCGGTACAAAGCCGCACGTCCTCCTGAAAAATTAACTAACGCCACAGTCTGGTTGGCGGTGGCAGGTAAAGGACTCGCTCTGAATGGGAGATCCTGTTTTCAGCCCAGGAGAGAAAGGAAGCTTTTAAGAGCATATTATCTCCAACAATGGATCCTCCCAGGGCAATGTGTGATACATGGGGAGGAGCGCACAGACATCCGGCTTCCATCTATCCGGGTGAAATGTAAAGGAACCACATTGCTATTCTCCTCTCCCAGTCGTCTCATATTCAATAAGAACACTTCTGGCGAATGAGATGTGAAATTACCTGCTATCCACATACGGCCCCTTGGTAAAAGGCAGTTTCAGATTTCTCTGAATTGTATTATTCCACCATTCATTTTCAGTCCAGAAGTTAATGACCATAATGAATGCAGAGCTAGTCAGGCGGCAGCCATGACTGTAGAGAGGCTTAATAGGCCTGCAGGGAGGAACAGGTGTGTAATCCAGAACGAGCCATGTGAGAGAAAAGACATTGTTTGATCATCTAAGACATTTTTACAGAGTGACAGCAGAGAGGAAAGGCATGGCCAGAAGTCCTGCACAAAAACATTTCTTTTAATATCAAAAAGGTTTTTGTTTGTTCACTGCAAAAACACAAAATCTTACCAAGTATTTTTGGTCTAGTTTGTAGTGCAAATACGGAGGATAAAACTAAAATACAAGTAACTTTTCAGTATGAAGTAATCAATAATTCCTTGTTATCAATGAAAATGTTCTGGTTCCATTGGCAGATTATTTCACTTATAACATGACATTTTCCCCAAATTACAAGTGAAATAATCTGACAGTGGAACTAGAACTGGGTTGCTAAGTAAAGGGGTGGGCGTGACTGGGGTTGCTAGGTAACGGGCTGGGTATGACTGGAGTTGCTAGGTAACAGGCTGGGCGTGACTGGGGTTGCTAGGTAACAGGCTGGGCTTGGCTGGAGTTGCTAGGTAACAGGCTGGGCGTGACTGGGGTTGCTAGGTAATGGGGTGGGCTTGGCTGGGGTTGCTAGGTAACGGGGTGGGCGTGTCTGGGGTTGCTAGGTAACGGTTCACTGTGAAATATTCTGCCAGTGGAACTAGAACTTTTTCATCAATAATAAGGAATTATTGACTTAAAACAAACTCATATAACTTACTAAAATGTTACTTGTAAGTTATTTATTTATCTTATTTTAAGTGTACTAAGATATTTCCTTGGTAAGATTTTGTGTTTTTGCAGTATTCGGATTTATTAATTGGTGACATAATTCATGGTGAGGACCAATAGTTTAGCTACACTTCAAATGATTTGGTCTAGAAAACCCATCAAGGTTATTTAATTGGAGTTTGACTATTAAGTACCAATGCTGAATCAAATGTCTAAATAAATCAAGATAAATGGTTGGATTAGTCACATTATTTCTTAGTATTTTCTTTAATCAACAGAAAAATTTGCACAAAAACCTACTTTACTTGAAACAGTAGAATTACACCACGTATATTTGAAATAAACAAATACTTTGTGACCTTACCTCTATCTAAAACCTTTAGAGATTCAGTTGAATCAGTCAGATGAGTTTCTGTTTCTCTGCCATTGAAATAATTAAATTTTACAAAAACTCCTCTTCTATAGTCTTTGATTACCAACATTTTAATTAATCTTAGTCTCAGAGCATCACTGGATTTCAGACTTTTCTCCGAAACCAGAATCAGTTTGGAAAAACTGTCCCTGTGAGAAATTTGTGTAAAAACCTCAAAGCAGATGAAAAGCCGGACACACAAAGAGAACAAAGGCAGCGGAGACACAAACAGTTTCAGAAAGAAAAAACAAGATACTTTAAGAACCAACTAATTAAATGTTTGTAGTTTATGATTAATAAGGAGGGAGACAGAAAATTTTTATTTGAATAAACAAGACAACGCAGAAGGACAGGATGAAAGTTTTCATCTCAGGCTGGGGTTGCATCCAAACTAACATTGCAACTCAAACGATCACTTTGTCTTTACTGACAAAATCAGCCATGATTG
Source organism: Alfaro cultratus (assembly GCA_903066825.1). Classification (NCBI taxonomy): domain Eukaryota; kingdom Metazoa; phylum Chordata; class Actinopteri; order Cyprinodontiformes; family Poeciliidae; genus Alfaro; species Alfaro cultratus. The sequence continues at coordinate 48,345 of CAEFZX010017302.1, forward strand.
TCAGTAAATCAGGAGTTTCCCATTTAAACTGCAGAAAAATTGGAAAAAATATGTTTCATTATTAATTAATGATTTATTGGACATCAATATTAATATCAATTGATAATACATCTGGAAAAAGTTTCAGTAATTTCAGTGAAGTCTGATCCAGAACCGCACAGCATTCTGGGAGATGTAGGCAGAGGAAAGACGTTAGCCGCTTAGCCTCTCACAGCTAACAAATGAAAAACAAAGGAGTGAAAACTGTGGATAAAGCAGGAAATGTGATATTGAAAACAGAAAACTGATCAGTTATCGACAGATGTGAAAACATTATATGGTGATAAATCTTTCAGCCATCTTGTCCAGTTCTACTTGAACCAATCACATACTGTGGCTGATAAAATACATTTACTCCATTACATTTATTTGAGTAACTTTTATTGAAAGTTACTCCAGGAGTATTTTTTACTATGTTGCACTTTTTACTTGTACCTGAGTAAATGTATTATAAAGTATTTTTACTCTTACTTGAGTCAAATTTCTGGATTTTTACCCACTGAATGAAAAACAAACATGTTTTAACCAAAATTCACCAGACTCAGACACAAACCTGCAGTTTCTGTTCAAATTTTATAAGTTTGTTATTGAAACAAACTGATTCAGGAATTTTTTTAAATTTTGCCTGATTTTGTTATTTTTTGAGAATTTTTTTTATGAATTATTGTCATTTTGGTCCTTAAAATAACATTCCAATTAACTATATTTTGGTCTCATTGTGTAAGTTTTAAATATAGATTGATTGATAATTTGATCAGTACTTGAGTCGACTTTTTACCAAACACTTTTTACTTTACCTGAGTGTAAATATGTTGAAGTCTCTGGGTTTTCTGCCTCCTCCAGTTAATCCGCCGTCGGTTTCTGATCCTCCAAGCTACGACCCGATCAGGCGTCCTCTCTGGTTCTGTTCAAGATGGCCGCCAGGAGCCTGACGCTTCATTTCTGCAGGAGGAGGAAGAATTTATCCGTCAGCGCGAACAAACCACTTACTCTGGTATTCCACACAGCTCTGCTGATTGATTTGCCTCAGTCCCGCTCTGGTTGGCAGATTCTTAAACTGCATTGATTAGGATAAAAAAATCAATTTTTATGCATTGCAGGAGTTGATTCAGGTGCATCATCCAAAAGCAACAGAGGGATACCTCCATCTGCTCCTCTCTGCTGAGGCATTCAATCACTGTTTACTTAAGTTTTGAAGCACATTTAAAACCGTTTTCTGCATCTGGCATCTAGAAATAAAGATTAAATCTCAGTTTGTTTGCTTCTTTCTCAGTATATTTATTATTCTACGACCCCCAATAAGGCCGGGCTCTGAATCTGGTTTGAAATGCTGGACACGTTTTTCATATGAAATTAGTTTTCCAGACTTTTCTCCCCAACATTCTCAGACTTTTATTGTAATTTTAAAAAATAAGGACCCAAGATTTAATGGAACAATATTTTGCATTTCTAGAAATAATGCTAAAAATTTATTTACAAGTATTTTTGTAACTGCAAGGCACAGAATTATCATAGTGCCAAAAACATACATGCTGCTGTCTAAAAACATTAATTTTTTAAAAATAAGCCACTTATTTAAATTAATGTGATTTATATCACTAAGCTGCACACAGACAATCTATGTAATCATGTTTTCAAATTTACTGACATTTATTGTTGCTCTCATAGAAAAAAGGGGAGAAAATAGTAAAAAATAACATTTTAGTCTGTTTTTTAAACATTAGCTTAAATTTATCATAACAATAAATCAAACTTTATCTGTATTTTTTTTAAGTAACAGATAAAGATAAGAAATGCCCAACCCTAAAAAAACAAAACACAATAAATCTTTTAACTTTATGTGCTGAGACAAGATTCGTCAGGTCAAATATTTTGAATTCATGCCATTTTTGTTTACGTTTTTTAACTAACAAATAATAAAACCACAAGTATATTTATCATCATAGACTTATTTTCCATAGAATGTAGCAGAAAACAAACGAGTGATTTGAGTTGAGATTTGAGAAAGCAACTTGGTCTCAGAGTTTGTTTGTGTTGCGTGACGAAGGCTGAGTCTCCTCAGTCTGACCTGACGCCCCGCTCGTCTTCACCTGTCCACATCGTTTAAAGCAAAGCGTCAGCTCCGCTCTTCGTCATCTCTGCTCTTCGTCATCTCTGCTCTTCGTCAGCTCCTCTTCCTCTCCTTCTAAAGGAAACTCAACGACAAACCCAACAAAAACTTTCAGGGGTTTTATTTCAGAATAAATCTCAGTAGAAGGATGAGATATTTGGGATCTCAAAGTTGTGTCCATTTTCCAAAAAATGTTTGCCGTCTTCTGGTTTATATCCTGTCATTAGCAGGGCCGGCCCAAGGCATTGCGAGCTAATCGGCTGTGTAGAGCCCCCACACCACCAGAGGGCCCCCAAGAGCACCATCCATCCATTTTCTTTACACCCTTGTCCCTAGTGGGGTTGGGAGGTGCTGGTGCCTCTCCAGCTACGTTCTGGGTGAGAGGCGGGGTCACCCAGGGCAACACAGAAACAGACAGGACAATCAACCAAGCACACACACACACACACACGCACACACACACACACACACACACACACACACACACACACACACCCACACACACACACACACACACACACACACACACACACACACACACACACACACACACACACACACACACACACTCACAGCTGGGGACAATTTAGAGAGACCAATTAATCTGACAGTCATGTTTTTGGACTGTGGGAGGAAGCTGGAGTACCCGGAGAGAACCCACCATGCACAAGGAGAATATGTAAACTCCATGCAGAAAGACCCCGGGCCGGGAATCGAACCTTCTGGCTGCAAGGCAACAGTGCTACCACCTGCACCACTGTGCAGCCCCCAAGAGCACCAAGCTAGCGTATATATTTAAAATAACATTGACTCGTCCAAACTAAATGCTCTTACACATGGAAAAACAGTTTAGATATTGTTTTTATTGTCGGAGGAGAGAGGAGAGGAAGTCAACAAAATGTCCTGGAAATGAACATTTCTTTAATGTCAAAGAGTTTTTGGTTTGTTATTTTAGAAATTTGCGACATTATTTTTGATGAGGAGCAATAGTTTGGGTACACTTCATGTCATTTGGTCTGGAAAACCAAATATTATGGTCATTTAATTAGGTTATTTTATTGGAGTCTAACTTTTGAAGCCAATGTTGGGTCTAAATCAATAAAAACTGAAAATTAATAGGGTAGTCACATTATTTCTTGTATTTTCTTCTCTAATCATCAAAATCCAAATATGTTTTTTAGTTTGTTACTCCTGTAAAGCTAAACTGAAGAGCAGTAACAACAATGCTAAAATATGCTAATGACAGCAGGTATGTTACACAAAAAGTAGCTTAGGATGATAAAAATACAGACAAGAAAACAAAATAAGCGGGAAACGAAGGCTTGGTGGTGCAAACGTAACACTGACTTGACCTCGTTAATAACTGATCCAATTGTTTGGATTATCTGCATTAATTTAGTTTGGTTTGGGGTGTGAAAGGGATGCAGTTGGGTCCTTTGTCTGGAAGAGGGGAGCGTTGGCTCCACAGTCAACAGAGTCCACTAGGGGGACCGGGACCAACAGAGTCCACTAGGGGGACCGGGACCACAAGAGTCCACTAGGGGGACCGGGACCAACAGAGTCCACTAGGGGGACCGGGACCAACAGAGTCCACTAGGGGGACCGGGACCACAAGAGTCCACTAGGGGGA
>CAEFZX010017304.1:0-16488 GCA_903066825.1 Alfaro cultratus
ATATATATATATATATATATATATATATATATATATATATATATATAGATATATATCCTTCTGTGGGAACCTCAGGACTGTAGGACTCCAGTCCTCTGCACTGCCATTTGGAAGGGTGGACATATCTATAGTTTGACTCCATGAGCAGAGGCATTTAAATGCCACTTTTCAACTGTGATTTTTGTGCTGTCTGTGTTGTGATAGTAATGAAAGAGGACTTCAGTGTGCTGACAGAGAACCTCTTATAGGAGATGTCCCAACTTGCTTAATGAGTCATTCTATAAAGTTGACAAGTTGGTCTTTATGTGCCTGTCAGACAGGTACAGCCAGCATTATTAGCTGAGGTGGAGCTGTGTGGAACAGCACTGTGGTGACAGAGAGCGGCTGAGCAGGAGAAACAGAGTTGGTCTCTGTCAGAGGACCTGATTCTGACACAGAAACAAGCTACACACACAAAACACAAGTTTCCATACGGATCAAGAAAACAGCAAAGATGGAATTTTACCCCTCAAAATGGAATATTTGTTCTTAGAACTAACTCCCCATGCTGCTGTCCTTCCCAGCAGGTAAGTACCTAGTACCTTAGCAGAGTCAATGAGGATTTAATGTCTGTCTTTTATTATCATCTAAAATCTAAAAAGTAGCAACTGCAGACAGCAGCTGTTGAATGCAAAGCATTAGAAAAGGCGTGCTCTCTCTGTGTGTGTGTGTGTGTGTGTGTACAAAGGAGGTACAGGATTTCCTTCTAAGCAGACCATCGTTGTGTTTACCTGCGTGACAACAGACTGTTATGCTTAGGCAAGACTCATGCTGTCATATGAGATTTTTTCTAACTGAAGTCATTTTGCACTTCGTTCCTCAATACTGGTGTTAAGTTCTACAGTAAACCTCATTTAGAATATTTATTTTGAAAACTCAGCCTCGTATGGTTCACTGGTGTGCTCAGAAAGCCTTCCATACAAACATAGCAACCAATGATTACATGAGACATATATTAATAGACTGAGATGATTCAGAATGACCTGGCCAACCAGATCTAAGCTGCTGTAGTAGGATGACTGCAGGAGAACACGACAAGACAGCAGATCACCTGATCAACCTGCTTATTTCCTCCAGGGCAGTTTAGGTGGAGCAAATAGAATTTTGCTCACATCGCATACAACACATGAAGTCACATGAGAAACAATAATACACAGTTCTTTTTCCTAAAAGGCCATTTTGCACAACATGATGGTGCATCGACTCAGGTATGCTGCTTTGATGAGGAAACAACATTATAACATGACATAAAACAAAAAAAGTAGATTTTATATAATACTACCCTTTTAACATTCAGAAGAAATTTAACATGTCTATGTACACCCAATATTTCTTCAGATGAGATAGAATCGTTTAAAATATGCTTAACTTGTTTATAATAGAACTGAATATTCGGGCGGTGAGGTGTGTTGTGATAGTACCTCAGAGTGACAGCCTAGGGAAAGAACTGTCTAAACAGTTTGTGTCCAGAATAAGTGGGGTCTGCAAAGATGTTAGTTGCCCTTTTCCTTACTCGAGACCTGTTTAAGTTCTGGATGGAAGGTCAGCCCTCATGATTCTCTCTGCAGACCTGATCCTTTGTTGCAGTTTGGACCCATCCTGTCTTGTCCTAGGAACAGGAAGTGATCCATAGTTGACAGTGTTGTTGAGAATGGTGAGTGGGGGACGTCTGCCTCACCGGCCAACCAGTCAATGTACCTCCTGTGTGCATCCATATTTGTCAGTGTCTTAGATCAGAACAATGACTGCAGGGTTATCTGCAAACGTCAGGAGTTTCACAGTCATTTGAGTTCAGAGAGAAGAGGAGTGGGAAGAGAACATACCTGGTTGGTCCCAGGGCTGATGGTTCTTGTTTGGAAGAAGATGCTCCCTTCATAGCTGTCACTGCCACTGACAGCTATGAGCTGGTGAGCTGCTGGTGGAGGATGACTGAGCTCAAAGGATTTCATGGTTTTCCAGTGCTCTGTTGTTACGCTGATCCAAAGGTCTTACATGTATGAAAAACTTGCAAGCTATGTTTTGTGTTTCCCTTTCATTGCCAGGCTGTGGATACATAACATATCTTTGTGCTTATGTGGTGAAGGAAATGCCTTTAGAGAAATGCAATTTTGTACAAATTAATGACTTTGCAAAAAGCATCTGATTCTCAAAGACCAGCACTGTCAGTGACTCACAGTTATATGGAAATATTTATAGGCTGTCAAAAGCAGGTGATGTTTTCCTTCCACGACAAGAAAAAGGAAATGAACAACCAGTTTCACCAGAAGAAGGCTGGAATGTGACAGAGCATACAATTCCTTTTTCTTTCAGGGAACAGTGTTGCATGTAGTTAACTAATAAATCCTCGAGCAATGTTTGAACTTCTGTTGTTGCTGATTTATATTTAAATAAAATATAAATCTTTTAATCATATTTAAAGATTAGGAACCTAAAATCTTTAAAGATTAGGAACCTAAAATCTTTAAATATGTCATAGAATGTTCATAATAACTATGAGGGGCCGTTTAGGAAAAAAAAACTATGTTTAGTCTCTCACACACTACTAAAGACTCATACACACACACAAAATATTAAAATTGCACATATATACTACTAAAATATCACACGCATACAATTTTTCTCTTACACGCATAGCTCTCGGCTCTCGGAGGTTCTTAGGCTCTGAGTAACTGAACCTCCGAGTTCTTGAGGAGGGGACGTTAGAGAACGGCTGGCCGAAATTAGCGTTCATAAACCGGATCAACCTTGAGCTGAACGGTGCTTACACTGTGGAGCGCCGATATTCAAGCTGAAGCTAACTTCACTGTGGTATCAACGCATGCATGATCTGATCTCCAAATTATGCCCCGCTTCTTCCGTGACAACTCACACATACAAAAAATGAGTCCTTCTTACACAAATACAAGTCTCATCCCCATTCATTCATTCATTCATTCAGCCTAGTGTCAGTTCACACACACACACACATTTTTGACCTATCATTCAGGATAGTATGTCTGTATGCTTTGTGTGTATGTGTGTGAAATATCTTAGTAATATATATGTGCAATTTTAGTTTTGTGTGCAAGAGAGAGAAACAAATGCATGTGCTTGCAATATTTTATCAGTATACATGTGCAATCTTAGTATTTTATGTGTGTGTGTGTGTGTGTGTGTGTGTGTGTGTGTGTGTGTAAGAGAGAGAGAAAAATTGCATGCGTGTGTGATATTTTAGTAGTGTATATGTGCAATTTTAATATTTTGTGTATGTGTGAGAGAAAAATTGAAACAACTTGGTGAGTAACATGGATGGGCAGCAACAGTTTTGTTAAATTGGATAGAACATTAAGATTTTTTATGTATATTTTAGATATTTTTAAGAAAAACTAATCAATAACTCTGATTTTCACAAGTCCCACATCCATTTGTTTTTTCTCAATGATGTCATTGAGAAATCAATCGATGACCAATCAAGTCAGGTTTTTATTCTAATTTGATTGAGAGAAATCTAATCTTCTGACTAAACTGATTACATTTTTGTGACATCAGTTGATTTCCGTTAATTTTTCTCATTAAAAAAGGCTGTAGGACAAAAAAATGTTTTCTGACAGAGTGTATTAAATAAAGGTTACAAATGTGGATTTCTGTAAATTGAATAATAAACACTGATAAGAGTAAGTACAAGTGAATTGAACATTATGTCTTCATTGTGTAAAATTCTCCATCTCTTTTCTGGCTGATGGAATCTCTCCTCCTGCTCATCACTCGTTGATCCCAGATTCTCAGGAAACTGATCCACATGTGAGAACAAGTCATTCATTTTGATGCTCATGTTGCTCCACAGTTCAGAAAGTTGACCTGAGTGAGCAAAATCAATTTTTGGATTTGGTGTAATTATTGATATCAACCGATATGAAAGGCTTCTATCGTGATTCATTCTTCAGCCATATAGCCCAAACTGATTTTTCTGTTACTTTTCTCTCATAGGAACTCAGTGCTTTCTGCTTTTTTTTTAAAAAAATCCAGGCGAGGAACCTCCTATCTTCTAAAAGCCTTGACTGTTCATTTGTGGAGAGTTTGGCGAAAGAACAGGAACGCTGGGTTTTAGAGACCATGTCTGACGGAGAACTTCCCTCTACATCAGTCACCTTCACACGAGGCTGTAAAGCCAGAGCAAGTCTACCTGCAGCACGTTCCAGCTGTCAAACAAGAGACAAGCTGCCAGGTAGACAAACACACACGCACTCAACTGCACATTAAAATAATACATATCATTAATATAGGTGACAGCAGTTGATGTTCCTGAACATGGTGTTCATTTTCTCACATTTAGACCCACTGAGCTTGTGCTTCTTCACACTGTCATACGGGATAGAAAACAGTGTGAGAGGAGCATTTCCTTTCAAACTCCTTTAAAGGTTTATGAAATGATTGCATGTTCTCCTTTTATAATGCAGGACATCTTGAAAGAAGGAAGATTTTTTTTATACATTAAAAAGCGAAAAGAAAGCCTGACTTTTTCTGCATTTTGGCCTGTTTTCCACCACTGGGGAACCTGACACCTGCTGTGAGCTGCATGGGTCAAGGTTTCTAGAACATGTTTTTGCAGAATGTCTCTTCAAGTTGAAAGGACTGCTAAGCTTTGCAGGCCTACAAAAGGATTCAGTTGCATGTGCAGTCAGATGCCACTGATTACAGAATGCTAGTTGATAAAAAGTTGAAGAAAGCAGCACATTGCATCAAGTCTTTATTTTGATGCATTCACTCATCCTGAGCCAGCATGCTGTGGAGGAATCACTCTCTTCATGGGAAAAAATCTTAAACAAAACCAAGTTTAGGATGAGTCAACCTGGCCCAGATTAAGTGACCTACATAAACCTTTGCCACCATAGAATACATATTACCAAATTAGAAGGAGATTGAGTGTTTTATCCTGCATTTAATTAAATGTATTAAGAAGCTAAAAATCACATTTTCATTTTTTTCTGTTTATTTGTATTTAGTTTACTCTTCTCTACACCAGGGTTTACAAGCCAATACTTCTGCTGTGACAGTTCTGTTAAGTTCTGCCTGTGTTCTGTGTCAGGTGTGCTTTTCCTGCAATATCAGGGGGAGACAAAGCAGGTCATGATTTCAACTGAAGTCAGCAGCCATGACACCCTGCAGGCTCTGTTTGTCACTGCCTTTCCCCATCAACTCACCATGAAGATGCTGCAGCCTCCAAACATGGCCATCTGCATCAAGGACACCAAGCGTAACATGTACTATGACCTGGAGGACCTCAGGTGAGGGGCTTTTGAAGCAGACTTATGGTAAATCTAAAAAAAAAATATTGGAAACACACATCTTACCTGAACTAAGGAAAAAAAAGACCTGGACTTTTGCTCAGTAATCCAAAGTTCTCTTTTCAAATAAGTTTACATTTCCTGTGGAAATCAAGGTCAGAGGGTCTGGAGGAGCAGTGGAGAGGTACAGAGCCCTCTAAGGGACATGGGGATTTTTTTTTCTTTTGCAATAATGTACTGATCAGTTCATGTGGCATAACTGAAGCCTTTCTTACGGAGGCCATCATACTTTCTGCCTTAATATAAGGTTTTCCTAAGTTTTTTTCCCCCATGTATGTTAATAGCTGAAGTTTTATATCTTTAAATGCCATACACATCTATGATATAAATGGAAACTTTCCATAAGAAATCAAAACTACATCCAAACTATTTCTGAGTTGTTGATTGTATTGTGTTGTGTACGGACACTCAATAGGGACCCGGAAATTCAACCACACACAGGAGTACGTAAAGGAAAAAACAAGTTTAATTAAATTTTCAAACTCAGGTTGCGGTCGTCAAACAAAGCACTGAGAAGGGAGAAGGCTGGTGATGCACAGGAAACGGAGGGGTATCTTGGAAATGTTCAGCTTAACTGACCTGTACAGCAGTGAAAACCCTCCACAAGGAGATCCAAGAGGCAACTTCCAGGGATTTGTCAATAATCAGGCAGAGGTCATACAGAGGAGGACAGAAAGAGCAAACTTAGCTTGAGGGGCAGGCAATACTCGGTGGTCATGAGGCAGAGCTTGGGTCAGGGTCCAGAAGTCCAGAACAGAAGGGATCCGTGAAGGGCTTGGCAGGAGGGGTCAATCCGTGGACAGAAAAAGGGTCGTGGAAACGTTGAAGGCTTGGCAGGAAACGTTGGATCTCTACTGGCTTGTAGCTGTCGATAATCTGGCAAGGAGGCAGAGGCTGAGAGGTGTTTAAATAGGGCGGAGCACAGGTGGAACAGGTAAGCAATCAGCAGGCGTGGCAGGTGAGCTGAATGAGTGTTTAATCACAGCATGGAGAGGACAGAACATGAATCATGACAGTATTGGTCTGAATGGTTTAAAGAGCTGTTTAAACCATTCATTAAACTATGCAGTTCAATCTCAACCTTACACAAACAGACGTAAACATGCAGTGAATAAATCAATTTTCAATCAGTGTTTCTGGAACAAACAGTTAAAAATAAACACGTTTTCACTGAGGCTCTGTAAATGTGTATATATTTGAAATTTTAAATTGACATTTGTGACTGTGTAGAAAATAGACCAGCAAATATTGAAGTAAGCATATTTCAAGGGAACCCAAAACTAATTGCGAGGGAACGCAAAAGAAAAATGTTTCCTCAGGTCTCCTACAGAGAGAGGAACTCCAGAGTGAAGTGAAGATGCTTCCCTCTGAATGCAGATGCTGATTTTATTTTCCAGCAGAATTTGGCGCCAGCCCACACTGCTAGAGGTACCAGAAGCTGCTGCAGTGATCATGGTGTTTCTGTTCTTCATTGACCAGCAAACTGACCTGCAAAAAGAGCCATAATCAAGTACTGAGTGCAGAGAAATGAACAGATTATTCAGCAGCCTGATATTTGTGTTCAAATTACACATTTTTGTTGATCATATGGAAGATTTTAATTTTCTGACACCAAACGTGGGGTTTCCAATATCTGTAAGCCACATTCATCAGCATTACAAAAAATTAAAACTTGAAATATTTAATAAGTGAGTTTCACTTTTTCAAATGAGTGAAGGCACATTAAACTTTTTTGAAATATTCAAACTTTTTGAGGTGCACCTGTACTATGCATTAACACAAATCTACATCTGTCTGTCTGTCTGCAAGAAAAAACACCAAATTATTTTGTTCAAATGTTTTTAAAGTTTTGCATCTATTTACTTCATGGAGTTCTGACCCCCCTCGTTCTTGCTTCCAGAGACATAACACCAAATTCCTGTCTGAAAGCTTATCATAAAGACCCTGTCCATGTGTTCTGCCCCCCTGCCAGGCCTGCCAACTCCGAAGGAACGGTAAGTCAAAGAATAAAATTCCTGAAGAAATTTAGAAGGGGCCTGCAGCCTGGTGTGTGCTTTTTGGACCAGAGCAAAAGGAAGTGTTAACGTTCAACTTCTGTAATCTTTTAGTAGATTTGGTTGATATGGCATAATATCAGATATTTAATTTCTTTTGTTTGCTGAGGGGGAATGTTGTACATTAATAAATATCTTCAACAACACAAAATGTAAATGCAGCCGTCTTCAGTAAAATGAATGAAATCAGTTGATAGTGATGATTTTAGCTGATTAACATTTCAAGGACTTAATTACTTTATGAAAAAGCTCATGATGAAATGACTTCTTACTACACTGTAAGAAGAAATTAGTTCAACCAACTTAATCGAATTGCTTCAACTAGTAACAAGCAATTCAATTAAGTTTATCCAACTTAATTTATTAAGCTTAACCAACTTAAGTTATGTATATCCAACTACATTTACCAATTTTTCAACTTTTTGAGTTAATTAACTGATTAGGACATAAAGCATTGGGTTTCTAATATTTACCTTTTTCATATTAGATATTCAAATTTTCTGAGTGATTTTGGATTTTGGATTTCTTGATTATTATTTAACTTTTCTGAAATGAGTGGCAAAAAATATTGAACTTTTTTTTCTGATATTTAATTTCTGTTAGATGTACTTGTTGTACCCTATTTCATTTTGCTCCTGTCTCACCCCAAGACTGAGAAGCTGAGCAGCTTTCTCCTGAGAAATATGCTGGGACTTTATTTCACCTCATGTTTCAGAGATATATGAGGAAAGACGGGTTCTATACAGACATATCAAGTGTTTGAGTTTTGCCCCTTCATATGGGTACCACCCTTTCATTTGTGCAATTCTAAAATGTCTTTTGTGACGTACCGAGGTTTTAAGTCTTTTGAAGCTCTTTGTGTGGAAAAACAAAAATGAATCTTATTGTTTGCTCATTTGAAACTTTTCTCTCTGTAGAACAGATATCAGTCTCTGGGTGTGTAAGGATGTTAATAGTGGTTCAGGTTAGGGGTCAGCAACAACTTTTAATGTCAACATACAATTTATATCATTGCTTTAAATTCTGCTTATCATTCATTATCTGATTTTTTTTTTTCTTTTTTCACCTTGTTATTGGACAGTAAAACATAGGAGAAATTGGTTTGGCTTCACATGATTATTACTGGTCTCAGTTCTGAATATTATTATTTTTTGCTAATTTATTTCATTGTTTTTCAGCAGATATCTAAGGAGGTGTTGTACGGAAGTCACAGTCCGATCCACAGCAAGCATTCATCCAGCCGCAACACCCTGCACAGCTTGCAGGGATCAATGTCTCCGCCGATGGTCCGCTCCATGCCCTCCTCTCCTTCCAGACTGGCTTATGGTGGAGGTGGCTTCCTCAGAAAAAAAGGAATGGTAGACCCAGGCAGTACCACAATACCACGTGAATGTCAGCCTGGGCGAGGGCGGTCCAGCAACGTGTTCTCCAGCAGTAGTGCCATACTGGAGAGAAGAGATGTAAAGCCTGGTGAGAAGCTGGTGGGGTTTTTAGTTCAGGATTATTGTAATGAGCCACCAGGGTGTGGAAGAGTTCTGAGGCTTGGCAAAAAGAATGAACCAGACTCCTGCAACATTCAAGATAAACTAATAAAAGTATTTATTTAGAACTGTGGACAATATACAGTAAACAAACAAAATATACAGTATATGCATATAATGAATATAATCACATATGTGCCTTTATGACACAAGATTGTTGAGGATCCAAATGCAGGAAGAATTATTAAAATGATTGAACTGAATCACTGAATGAAGTGATTGAAAAAATATTAATATTTAAGAAGAAGAAAGTATACCATAGAAGTGCCATACTGTAGAACATTTAAAGGTCACAAATAAATAACAACTTTTCTAAATATTGTATGAATAAATAAACTGACCATCAGCCCAAAACCAGCTAGAAGCCTACAGGGGTTTTACTCCTTCAATCTATTTTAATAATCTTGGTATGATTTGCATTTGCAGCATGACTTAGCTTCTGTTGACTTTGACAGTAACGCACTCTCCACCAGGTTTTACTAAAAAATCTGCAATTCGAGTTTGTTGAACCATAGATCTGGTGTGTGAAACTCAAATTGAATCTTTTCTCTTTTTCAGTTCTTTTAGCCACATGATAATGGTGTGAATTTAAAATCTAAAGTTGTCATATTAAAAACGAAGCCTTTAAAAACAACAAACTCGACAGTTTAAATCTAAATGAAAGGGTAGGACTACAAAGGCAACAAAATAGGCAAGTACAGGTTAATACTTAATAGAGTAACAAACATGGACTAATCAACAGTTGGTTACTCATCTAAACATGGAGACAATGTGTGATACGGCAGCATTGAACAGAAATAATGGAGACGATTGAGAAAACAAAGACACACAACAGAATGAAAGAAAATATTGAAAAACCCAAAGATAACAATGAGCAGAGATTGAAATCAAATCAGGGAATCATATGCTGTTTTTGTTTGCACCTATTTTCCAGTAACATCCAAAATGATTTCTTAGACAAGAAAAAAAGGTCTGGTGCAATTTAACTCAGTTTGAAAGTAGAGTTGTAAACCTCTTCCTCATATTTCTAATAGAGAAATATTACTACCTGAAAATTAATAAATGCTTATGCTAATCTTTTCCATTATTAGAATATTGTGTATTTTTCTCTATGAATTTAAATTGCAGCAATTCTAGTGACAATATTTTGTAAGAATCTTTAGGTAGAAATTTTTACCTGTATGATTTCTAAAAGTTGAACTTTGTGCTTGTAATTATTACATAAATCTCAGATCTGCACTTCTTTCTGCCTTAAAAACGTTTTCATGGGCCTCTGTGTGTTTATGTGTGTGTGTTAGATGGAGACATGAGTAAAAGCACAGCCTTGGTGCTGCGTGGAGATGGAGGATCACATTACCCTGAGTACTACCGTTCAGCCTCAGTGGAAGTAGGAAGAGGTCACCACAGTATTTCCTCCTATTGTAGCAGTCCTCCCACGCTCACTGGAGGAAAAGCGGAGGTAGGGGTGCTTGGGATCCCTGGTGGGCTGCAACAGTACCGAGCCTCCATCAAACCGCTGATGGTCCATGGGGAAAGCCTTCAAAACCATAGCAGCTCTCTTCACAGGTAAACTGACTTCCTTAACCACCACTTTAAACAGCTACATTGAAGCACTGAGGGAAAGAAACAGATGCTGACTCTTTTAAAAAGTACATGTGCATACACCGTCCTGATTAACCCTCCTCTCATCAACTGAATTATACTAGAGGAGTTTTCCCAGATTTATTCAGTCTCTCAGTCGTATGTACAAGGTTAACAATACTTTGCAGACTTTATTTTCAGAAGAACTTCATACATATACAGTGGCTTGCAAAAATATTCATACTTCTTGAACTTTTCCATATTTTGTCACATTACAACCATAAATATTTCTTTGGAATTTTATGTGAGAGACCAACAAAAAATGGCCTACAATTGTGAAGTAGAAAGAAAATTATATTTGACTCAAAAACAATTTTACTAATAAAAACTTTAAAGTGCAGTGTGCAAAAGTATTCACCCCCCTTTTCTCTGAGTGCAACTAGTTTCCTTCAGAAGTTTCCTGATGTCTGCTAATGACTCAACCTGTGTGTAATCTAATCTCAGTAGAAATCCAGCTGCTCTGTGGCGCCTCAGAGAATATTGTGGAGACGTTTAAAGCAGACTTAGGCTGTAAAAGATTTCCCAAGCTTTGAACATCTCACAGAGCTCTGTTCACTCCATCATCTGGAAATAGAAAGAATGTGGAACAACTGTAACAAGACAAGGCCGTCCACCTAAACTTCCAGCTGAACAAGGAGAGCTCTGATCAGAGATGCAGCCAAGAGGCCCATGGTGACTCTGGACCAAAGGCAGAGATCCACAGCTCAGAGGAGGAATCTCTCCTAAGGACAACTATTAGTCATCACTGCACAAATGTGATCTTTCTGGAAGAGCGGCAAGAAGAAAACCATAAGAAGTCCAGCTAGCCATCTAATCTGACTGAACTTGAGCTGTTTTGCAAAGAAGAATGGACAAAAATCTCTGTCACCACATGAGCAAAGCTGGTAGAGACAAACCCTGAAGGCTAGCAGTTGGAATTGCATCAAAAAGTGGTTCCATAAAGTATTGACTCAGTGGCTGAATATTTTTACACGCCACACTATTTGTAAAAAAATGTTTTGAGTGTACAAAATGGAAATAGAAATAGAAAGAAAATGTGTAACTTTTTTCCTACTTCACAATTGTTTACCACTTTGTTTTGGTCTGTCACGTTAAATTCTAAAGAAACGTATTCATGTTTGTTGTTGGAAAGTGATAAAATATGGAAAATTCCAAGGGATATGAATACTTTTGCAAGCCACTGTATAATGCTTACATTATACACACATGCACACGTTCTTTACATTGATGATGCAATGTAAAGAACGAAAGTAGCTAAGCAGACATTTTGAAAACCTCTAAATCCAGTGGTCTCTTCACAATACTTGTACTTCACTGACAGAGAAGGCTTAACCTTAATTATACCCAGTAAACCTCTGGGAGTTTCTAGTTTTCATAATTACCATTGTTATGAACCTGAAAGCGACTTTTATGGAAACATTTCAGATGTAAGAGAAAAGAAACACATGGATCTGTTAGAATTCCAGCTGGGGACTGTCCACACTCTGGACATGAGGACAATGTTTGCACTGTGTGTGAATCAATCTAATATTTATTTCTTTGTCTGTTTGTTGTCCCATTCTGTCAGGCAGAAGAACAGAATCAAAAGTCCTCCGCCCTCCCCTCACAAAGAGAATGAAGTCAGGATGTTTAATGGACAGGTGATCGGAGGTGCAAGCCAAGTGGCTCCACAGAGTATGTCACCTATTCACCACTCCCTAGAACGCAACAGTAGTGGGCTCACAGTGGATGTAATAAACAGAAGAGGCTCATCATCCTCTACCTCATCAGTATTTCTTGACAGTCCTCTGGGTCAACCTGAAACTCTTTTTCCAGCCCATATTTCTGCTTGTAATGTCCAAAGGTGAGCCTGTACCTAATGTTATCATATTCATATACAGAGTCTGAGCTGTCACCTCACTGCATTAGTTTGTATTAGTCTGTATAGATGAAGCCTTTAAGGCATTTTAACTGAGGTTTGAATTCAGGGTTTTCAACCAGCAACTATCACAGGACATATACACAAATAATAACAACCCCTCTCTTTTTAAACAGTAAGATATTTAAGATATTTCTTAAAGTTACAATAATGACTTAAATCACTCATGTTACACTCAGTAAAATACCATTGACTACCAACAATTAATATTTCTTAAATGGTTGGCAAAACTGAAAGAGGGAAGGCAGGAGTTGACCTTGTGGCTGGAGGCAGTTAAAGCAAGTATTGGTCCCATTGAAGAGAAGAAAGAGATCACTGGATCTGCAAAACCAGTCAGCTGAAGCCAACGAGTAAGGGAGGAGTCAAAGGGCATCACTTCCTTGCTCAGTGGGAGCAGAATCCAAAGAGAGAGTTGTGAACATAGACCATTTTCTTGTGTCCATGTTGAAGGCAGTCCTTCAATAAATGTCCAAGTTTCATATTAAAGCAACAGTCAGCTACAGGGCAGAGAAACGTGTAGCTGTACATACTTGCTCTCTCAGACACAGTATATCCAATTTAAATGGATTGAGGTAATTTATCACATATGGATATGTTTGTACTGTGAAAGGAGGCCACATTGTCCAGGGAATGAATGAATGAATGAATGAATGAATGAATGAATGAATGAATGAATGAATGAATGAATATACTTTATTAATCCCAGAACGAAATTCACATTTCATTACAACCCATCCAAAGAACAAACACACAGGCTCCTGTCTGCAGCCCCAGACAGGGGCCGCCCTTTCATAGATGAAAATGACATCATTAGATAAGATGAGAGAAAAAAATCATTTCTCTCACTGTATCCAATCAGACACAGTGTGGGGTTGCAAAAAACCTCTGCACATAAAGCAACTTAGGCAACATGAGTATGGGGAGGCAGGGAAGGCAGTGAGTTTAGGGTGTGTGTGTTTAGCTGCAGTGTGCATATATGCGTGTGTAAAATAAGTCTTTAAGTCAGTCCTTAATCTCCCACTGATGATTGATAAAGCATCACCAGTGGCCTCAGTAGGGCTCTGATTCAGGTCCACAGAGGGAAGGACAGGAGACAGTGTGTTGTTTACATCACATCCAGGAGAATTTGATATACTCAGCCTTCCAAGCCCAACTCTGATTCAGATAATAGCAATTGTTTTGGGTCAGGCTGACTCCATGAATTTTCACTTGCCTTAGAGTCTCACTGGTGCAACTCAATGGTGAAATTCGAAACACCTGAAATATGGTCAGTCAAGCCGAGCCACATGAGTAACTTCTCCAATGACGATTCCATCTCGCCAGGGAATTGCATGTGGCCCGTCATTCTCAGCAAGAATCACATCCAGTTTGTGGTTCTGGTCAGCCTCATAAGGCAACCTCTCAAAGGCCCAAACAGCTGCTGACATTTTCCAAATTTCACAATGTGCCAGATAAACACCATGTCCAAAAACAGAAATCCAATTATGTACACATCTTCAACACCCTTGACCGACAGTATGGACAGATACACTGTCTTCCACTTCCCCCAGGAATCCAGAGTGTATCCACCAGCATGTGTCCCATCAGAGCAAGAGGGCTCTCCTTTGCCCAGTCTTCTTGTCAAGGAAATTTGATTCATTGCATTGAGAGACCAGCTGACCAGATCCATAATTTACAAATTCAGAAAATATGCAAACAGAGGCTCAGAAAAGATTAGCCATACTGGACACAAGAGCAAAGAGTAGGGGCAGATGAGGGAGGATCAGAGAGAAGAAAAAAAGCATCCACTTTCACAGAGAACAAAAAGAAAGAAAATGAAGAAAGAAAGAAAAGCAATGTATACACAAAATGTATTTCAAGGAAAGGGACATGTCAAGATTGGAAACAGCAGTCTGTGTGGTTATGGTGTCAATGGTATCTCAATACTGTACCTGGTGCTGCCTTTTGTTTTATTCGGTTTTCCTGATGATGTACTTTCGATCTCAGACTAAACTTTTTCACCTGAATTTAGCAGCACGATGATTGTAGGCTTTTTAATAAACAAAAATGCTCCAATGGATTGGATATGAATTTGTTTTGTTGTTTTTTACAGTGAGAGAATGAGAGCCATGGAGGAGCAGATAGCCAGTCTAGCAGGACTGGTGCACCACGCCCTGTCCATGAAGTCAGATGTTCTAGGACAAAAGGAGGTTATCAGGTTCGTCTGTATACAGAAGGTGCAATTTAGCACAATATGACAATTAAAGGTGCAGTCATATTTTTACATCAACCTGTTTTTAGCATTACTTCATGTTATCATGTTATTCCCTCATCAAACACATACCTTGTAAACGTGCGGCAGAACTAAAGGGTGATGTAGAGGGCCGCACTGGGTTAAACCGGTGAATATGTTACTGTCAGACTCGTGCTTCATTGAATTTCCAGGCCGCTTCTTGTTGTTGCAAATAATCAATTTATTCCACTTTAAGCTGCCATACTTCAGACTTTACAGGACTGACATTTACTGACCAGGCTAAACCTTTCAATGGTGCCAACAATAAGCGACGTTACAACACGGTCAACAGAAATTATGACCACCACCGGCGCACCCACTTCCTCATACATACAAAGCCAGCGTGCCAGTATGGTTCCCATTCATACCTTAGTGACAGTAACGCCCACCTCGACACACCCACCACCCAAGTGTCAAAGCCATGTGCTCCTGCCACATCACTAATTGCTGATTTCAAACATATGGCTCTTACACCTTGAATGTTGCTTTGATTCTTTCATCCATGTTTGAGAAATTCCTTAAAGCCATTCAGCTGCGCAAAACACCTGAGCGGATCTAGAGCTGTCTTTGAGACACAGCTCCTCCTCACAGCTGCAGTTTCCAAGCCCAAATTTAAGATGTTAAATATGAAAGTCAAATTTCTTGTATGTCATATTTGATATGTATCAACTGAAGGTAATAGTTACTTGATTGTATTATGAAATGGTACTATGTGCCTGGAAAATACATAATACTGTCCCTTTGAAGTAAAAATACATTTTTATTTATAAATGGATATTTCAGATAGTACTCACTTTGAATAAGCTTCATTGAACCTTTCTGAAAATAGTGTGAATTTGTGTTTTCTAGTCAGAGTCCTGAAGACAAACTCCTCAGCAATCAACTTGGTAAGAAGTTATTTTCAGGTACACCCACCACCTAAGGAACACTTCAGAACATCCTGAAGATGAATAAATCTTCTTTCTTGGCTTCCAGAGGCATTATCTGACTCAAAGACCCCTGCTGCTCTGACTGAAAGCTTCCCCTCCTTTGATGGTGGACTGCGACACAACTTGATGTCTGTGAAGAGAAATATTTGTGAGCTGCGGCTGCAGCTCAGCCAACTCAAGTGTTTACAGGTACTAAGCTAAACATTTCAATACTGTATTGAGAGTTATCACAAGTATTTCTTTAAAATCCAAAGTGCTGTAATTTGTTATCCATTTTTCATAATTTTTTTACTTATTCTTTGCATTTCCACTAACATGTGGTGAGCCACTCATGAGAGTTATGGGTTGCTATAACAGCTATAATTTGGGTTATTTACCCTATTATAAGAGAAAAAAAATAGGTAAAATTTTCAAAGAAAGCAAGTAACTATGAGAAACCTAAAATATGTCTAAATTTACTTGCTGTTAGGCTCTTGAATCCTTTGTTTCTGGTATTGTTATTTGTGTTCTTTAGTTTATTATCTCTGTTAGATCTGCCTTGTTTCTCGCTAAGTCGCTAAGCTGGCAAGATTCCCTTATCCTGATCACAACCACACTTAAACCCTCTGCTCATCCGAACATTTGTGCATGCCCTTCAGTATTTCTTGGCACCTTCAACTTTGGTGGAAGAAAGAAGATCTGAGGTTTGACAGAAAAGTTGTGGGTCAGAGGAAGGTGGAATGTCTGTATGGCTGGAGACAGGAGAGGATGATGAAGATGCTGATGATGAA